>JADWQK010001131.1:0-48822 GCA_017933935.1 Sesamia nonagrioides | reverse complement strand
TTTTTTTTTTGGTTCATGTCTTTCCATTCGGGCGAACGGAAAAAGCAAAGGCGTAGTACGCCATACAGCCTAGTCTTCAGTAATTATCTATCCTAACTTATCCTAATTTATCCTTTTTTTTTTGTTTTTTTTTTTTGACGATTTGGGAATGCCTTTACGCACCGTACCCCGAAGGGCGTGTGTGGGACTCGCCCAGCCGAAGCCGGGAATACCCACTAAACCCACAGCGGCACTCCGGCATCGCCATAGTGGCGGGGGAGTGGGAAACTAGCGCAGCCTGAGCTACCTCTCCCCCGCCGGCGAAACCCGCCTAAAAAGGCGGGCCCTCAATTGCCCCTCCCAGGGAGGGGCCTTGGCTCCCACGTGGTGAGCGATGTAAGGCGGGCGTCGGCCTCACGCCCGCCGCTCACCTCAGGGAGGGAGAAAGCGGGCGAAATCCCGCCTTCGCCTCCCCCTACGCCGCCTGCGGAGTGCCGGAGCGAGGGGATCCTCCTCCCGCTCGCGCTCCGCTGCCTCCTTCTGCGACATCACGACCTCGCAGAAGGAGGCCATCGCCACCCAAGCCTCCTCGCTCCCCACCATCGCTCTGACGACGGCGGGCAGCGAGAGGTTCCCACCAACCGCCGTGACAAGACCGCGGCGCGGCACGGCCCACGACGGGCACACCGCGAGGGTGTGTTCCGCCGTGTCCTCCGCCGCGCCACAACCGTAAAGGCACGACGGTGTCTCCTCTCGTCCTATCCGGTGCAGGTACCTGCCGAAGCAGCCGTGACCGGAGAGTACCTGCACCAGAGGGAAGGAGAGGAACCCGTGACGCCTGTCGAGCCAGTCCTCCAGGACCGGCCCGATGGCGTCGAGGGTACGGCGGCCGAAGACGGCGGAGGCGAGGTCCCGCGTCCACTCCTGGACAAGAGCGACCCTCGCCTCCCGCCTGACGGCCTCCCTCAATTCGGGGGCCGGACGCTCGCCCAGCGCCCTGCGCCCCGCCGTCCACTCGTACACTCTGGCGAGCACCCACGCCTCGAGCTCCCAAGGCGGGGTGCCCGCCAGAGCGCATGCCGAAGCGAAGCCTACTGTGCGGTAGGCCCGCGCTGCCCGCTGGGAACCTAACCTTTTTTTTTTTTTTTTGACGCTGTGGTAATGCATTTACGCACCATACCCCGAAGGGCGTGTGTGGGACTCGCCCGGCCGAAGCCGGGAATACCCACTAAACCCACAGCGGCACAACGACATCGCCTGAGTGGCGGGGTCATGGGAAAATGGCACAGCCTAACTACCAATCCCCCGCCGGCGATTCCCGCCTAGGGCGGGCCCACGGTGGTCCCTCCACTCCACAGGAGGGGCCGGGCTGGGTACGTCTTTTTGTGCGAGAAGACGCAGCAGCCAAGGGTTTTTTAGCGAGGTGTCCTTCCTCTTAGCCCCACTCGTTTGCCCGGAGGCAAACGGGGCCCCCAGCTCCTCTCAATGAGGAGACCGGGTTGTCCGACGGTGACCCGGAGTTCGGGTCACGTCAGCCACCTCGAGTGGTGCCGACCCGCCGCACGTGTGACCGCCGAAGCGGTCCCCGCATCTGGTTTTGGTCCGCGCCGGTAAACCGGTAACCCCCATATCTGGGGGCCGTTCCCCTATCCGCCACCTGGGGACGCGTCCGATGGCAGGCCAGAAACTGCGCACGGAAGCTTAACTTAACCTAACCTAACTCCTTTCGTTTCCTGCGTTTGGACGATAAGGAGCGGTTTAGCGTAAAGACATGATGCGGCCACTATGCTACAATATTTCACTGTTCTTTTTGAATTATTCACTGAATGCACTTTTTACTACATAAATCACGCATTTTTATTTAGTAAACGACACTATAAATAATTTTAAAAGTCCAATGAAAAATGAGCGTGACACTCATCTTGACATTCCCGCCAAACCTCCTCTCAAATGTCAATTATTTTAAAGTCAATGTCTGTTATACTAGAAATTCTTTCGAAACTTTCATAGTGATTTAATAATAACAGAGTTTTTAAATAACCACAAACTTAATTGACAACATATACTTTATGTGCAATTGTGCAAACGAGGTTGACATGCAGCTGACAACGAAAAGGTTTTTTTACCGGCCACAACGAAGCAAGCTTCTATCACCCGCTACAGTATTTTATAAACCCAAAAAAGTGACATCGTCTTTTTATTCCAGATTCGTATAGATTGATTTAAAAGAAACGCTAGAGTAAAATACCGAAGTTTCTAGTACATCTAGATGATGAGATATAAATTTTTGAAAATGCGTAAATATTTATCCGGATTATTAAAAAAATAATACCTAATAATAAATTACTAGTTAAAATTATCAGCAAGCTGATTACATACAAACATACATGAAAGCATACATGAAAATTTTAAAGGCGCAAATTACAAAGTTATCAAAAAATATTTAGGTTCATTTAAATCGACGTTATAATTTTTTTTAATATTTTCGATTTTATTTTTTAACTCGATTAGTCCTGAATTTCGCAACTTAATTTTTCTACATAAAATTGCTTTATATGTGGCCTATACACACAAAAAAAATCAAAGCCCGAATCCGTGGACTAACAAAGTTATAGTCATTAGAAATTTATTGCTAGGGTTGGCACTTACAACCAATGTAAACCGGGTATAAATTGATTCAATTTTTTTTATTTCACATAGGCCCACATGGGCACTTACAATACGTCAGAAGCTAGTGCACGGTTCCCAATTGATCGTTTTCCTATGGAGAAGAACCGGCAAGAAACTCCATAGTTAGTCTTTAAAAAAATGGTTGTTTTACATTATTTCCGCTGAAATAAATTATATTTACATATTGTATTTGATTCGAACTGTTTGTGTCGTGATGGTCCTGCGGTTCAGGCCCACTTTTCATGCACGAGGTTGCTGGTTCCATAACGAACAAGTACAAATGTGACTTTTTAAATTCATATGTACTGTCCAAGTTTAATATAGACTAGCCATGTCTATAATAAACTTGGACAGTACATATCGTCGGTGCGCTTGCCAAAACCCGTATGTGGATTTTCTTGATTTTTTTTTTATTTCATAAAATTCATCATTTTTGTACGCTACATCTATTGCCAAGACCCTCATGTAAAAATTCTCACTGAATCTCGATTTGCCAAATCATTTATGTATTTGTTTTAAATGAAAAAACGGTTATGTGACGAATACGTGCACATAAAGAGATTTTCAAAGAATGAAAAACACATAGCAGATTTTGCGGACACATGTTTGAAACCCCACTGACCAAACGGCAGAGAACCCTTCCTATTTAGAATCTACTACGAACTTTTTTTTAAATGACCAAACAGGTGTTCTGCTGGAAATAAATCATGCATTTCCCTCGCACACTCTTCAAAATGCATTTTGTAGAACACCGACAGGCTGGCTACTCTATACGTTTGCTCCAGGCTTTGGAGACCGTTTTGAGCTTAATCTGGGTCGCCAATTAGCCTCTTTGCACGCCTCTCCACTGAATCCAAAGTAGCCAGGTGGCATTTTATAGCAACAGCCCAAATGTAGCTGCAGTACTCCACACACGAACGTACCTGGGCTTTGTATAACATTAGAAGCTGTCCTAGTGTGAAGTATCACCAGACCTTTGCGATAACGCCAAGTTTCTTGGCAGCTTGGCCTTGGACCCAATGAACCACCCAAAGTTCAGGTTCAAGGAAATCTCAATTCCCATAAGCCGAAGGCGGTCGATGCACTCCAAGGATACATTCCGAAAACTAGGAGCCAAGGTGAACTGGGTTCTTTTCGCGGTGAATAGACACGTCTGTGTTTTGGTGGCATAGAATACTACAAAATTGGCTTTAGCCCATTTGGAGACTGCCTGTAGTTCAACATTCTATTCAGAAAGAGAGTAGCTTACCTTAGTATCCGAGCACCCGGTCGGTATCTCTCCACAACTGTGCTGTCATCTGCATACCCATAGATACCGAGCATCAACAGATCGTTATCGGTATACAGCAGAAACAGAGTTGCAGAGAGAACAGACTTCTGAGGAACACAGGCATTAGTCGACATGGGCTCCGATGAGCATCCGTCGACAACAACTCGGAGGGACCGTTCAGTCAGGAAGTCTTTTAAACAGCCAGTTAGGCCAGGGAAAATGCCGTACGCTGGAAGCTTACTCAAAAGGCCAGCGTGACATACCCGGTCGAAGGCTTTCGAGACATCAAGAGAGACATGTTTCTCGAGGGCCTCGCCCCCCAAGTGAGTGGCATACACGCTAGAAGAGTTTGAGTTACATAGAAAAAAGAAATAGGAAGCCTATGATGCTAAACAGAAAGCAGAATCATTGTGTTCTCCAGAAATATTAGTTGTAACTGTGGACGTTTTAAGAGTATTACTATCACCAAAGCTACAAGTATCCGTACAATACTATAAACAAAAACTGCAGGTACATAATTATACACTGTACTACATTAACAATAATAAGGAAGTATAGTTGTATGTAGACACAAAGGAGATGCTGGAGTGTCAGCAAGTGAGTTTACTACTTGGCTTTTGAATTTTTCAAACCTAAAGATAGACGAAGGTTAGCCTCAGCTTTATATCTCAATGTCTTTTTCTTTAGTGACATGGAGTCACTAAAAAAAGACATTGAGATAGAACAATAATAAATACTGGAGAAGGATCATACGATGATGCAGCTGGACAGTGTCCATTCCATACTAGAAAGGTTCTTTAAACCTCCAATTTACAGTCCTAGTGACTATATTAGCTTAATGGGGTAAGCTCGCAGTAAGCCTTATGTTATTCACAATGCAGACTACAAGTTTTTAAAAATGTTGAAAGGGCATCCAATCTAGATCTGGCAAAAAGGCGGAAGAGCCTGTGGTCCCCGATATCAGAGGTCTTCTATACAAAAACGGCATAATCTATACTAATATATAACGCTGAAGAGTTTGTGTGTTTGAACGCGCTAATCTGAGAAACTACTGGTCCGATTTGAAACAATCTTTTTGCATTGGATAGCCCATCAATCCAGGAAGGTTTTAGGCTATATAACATCACGCTGCGACCAATAGAACTCCACGCGAACGAAGTCGCTGGCGGCCGCTAGTGTATTATAAAATTTGCGACATCCAGATGAGTGGCAACCACTTCCACAAAGATTACGGGCTGGTAACTTAAGCCTTTCCAGCCTTTACAGTGCACCAAGAAATATTCAGAAATCTAAATATAATAGCCTGCAGTCTTTAAGACAATATAAATGCATAGGGATAACCATTGGTTTTATGTCAATTTTCAGCGTGATTAATGGTGTAATTGTATAAATGCTTTGTTGTTTCTATTTTTTTAAAGATTTATAGGTACTAAAAGTATAGATATTCATTTTAAAATTATATTTTTACCTCAACTAAATCGCTGATCTCATAATTCTCTTACTTTATAAATTTGAAGTAAAGACTTAAGCCTTATGACATTATGGCCTTTAATTAACTAAGAAACTTTGTTTAGAATGTGTCATACTCAAAGACTATAGATTGATTTCATAAAGGGTTCTAATTTATGTCATTGTTAACTGTCTACTTATTGGAATATTAAAAACGTAGTGGAATTATTATTGTAAAGTAGGTAATTGTTGTTAATCTTTATATTTATCTCAGGTGGCTTACATTTTTGTAGTACATACTAACGTTTTTCTGAGTAGGTATGTATTACCAACTTAAATTTTCTAAAAATAATAGCATTTCATTGATAACATATAGTTGTTTTACTTACTTTGCAGACTGCTAGATAAAAAAAATGTAAATGATAAGCACATAGCCACAAAAATATCCTACAAAGTTTTCAAAACAAAAACCTTTATGTGCATTTTAAAACATACCTTATTTTGCACGACAAAACAAAATCTGATATGTGCACGTAAAATACAAAAAAAAAATATTTTAGGCCCAAATAAAGTAATACTATAAAAATATTTTTTTCTCAGTATAACAATAACCTGATTTTCTAACATTCTGCGTTTTTAGATTTTTCTTAAATTTGTTAGTTATCACAAAAAACAGTTTTTTCTGCTTCCTGAAAAGTTGATAAAAACCACATACGGCTTTTGGCAAGCGCACCGACGATATGAACAAAGGAAAATATAATGAAGATACCTGGACTGTATGCTCCATTAAAAAATGAAAAAAAATGAAAAAAGGAAAAAAAAAAAAAGAAAATGGGAAAAGGAAATGGGTGCGTTATGAGCCCATAATTTGCCTAAAGGGGAAGCCACTAAATAGGGTTACTCAATATAAGTACCTAGGCCATTATTTGACTGTGGACCTCAAAGATCAAGTAGACATTGAACGCGAGCGCAGGGCGCTAGCAGTTAGATGCAACATGTTGGCCCACAGATTTGCTCGTTGTAGTGATGGGGTCAAAATCGCTGTGTTCAAAGCGTTTTGTCAGTCGTTCTACACGGGCGGTCTGTGGGTTAGCTGTATGCGGAAAGCTCTAGACGCCCTGCGTGTGCAATATAATAATGGTTTTCGGGTGCTGTTGGGGTTGCCTAGGTATTGCAGTGCGTCGGGCATGTTCGCTTTGGCGCGAGTGGATGATTTTTATGCCATCGTGAGAAAGAAGGCGGCCTCGTTGCTCGGTAGAACTGGGACCAGCGCCAACAGCATCCTACAAGCCATGGCCGACAAGCTCGATGCGCCAGTGCTAAGACACTGGTTAGCATTGCTTGTGCGGCAGTCTTGATTAGTTTTTTAAGTATTACTAACCCTTAGTTGATAAGTTAAGTTAAGTTACTAACCATTGGACCTTTGTTGTCATTTAATAAATTAAATTATTATTATTATTATTAACACGTCTCCAAGTACAAACCGCGGTGGACGCAGGTGTATTACGAAGTGTTAAAATAAAGTATAATGGGTAAATACTAAGGTAGCTACTCGTAAGATGTACTAAGACTGTGATAGTACGATATACAGTTTTTGGATAACTGGATGTAATTCACATAATCAATAAATACACTCGTATATTCAATAATATATACCCATAGTGAGTTAGCAAGATGGGGGAATAAATATTATATTACTCTGAGGAAGTGTGTATATGGCTATCATGACTTTACCGGAAGTACGGTCAATATCCCTATCAGCATTTTACTGATATTCTGTCAGTGAAGGAAAAAGGCTCTTGCCTTTGTTGACAGAGTATCAGAACCTTATTCCTTGTCATCAGTTCCGTGGGATCGCAACTCCCTTGCAGGTTTATTATTAACTAGCTGTACCCCGCGGTTTCACCCGCATCTTTCGTTACTGCCCCGCTTCTATAAGTCGTAGCGTGATATTATATATAGCCTATAACCTTCCTCAATAAATGGGCTATCTCACAAAGAATTTGTCAAATCGGACCTATAAGGTCCATCACATCATCTCAAGATGAGCGCGTTAAACCAAACAAACGAACTCTTCAGGCTTTATTATATTAGTATAGATAACGGATTCAGCTACATAATTAAATTTTAATATTAATTTTACTTAACAAAACGAAGTTGCTAAAATTTATATTTTAAGGAATAATAATAAACAACACTTGATGAATTTAAATGATGAAACTTTTGATCAAACAGATAACTAATATAATCATTAAATTTTAATTGCAGATATTTTAAATATTAAAATCATCAAAAACCAAAAATAAATCAATCAATCATTAATCATTTTCTACAGTCATCATTTCGTGGTCGTCTATATCATCAGTAAATTCTTTCTCATTGTGAGTAGGTTTAAGTAACGCCAAAGCAGCAGCAGGCAATGGACGTTTTTTTAAATGTTTTCTTCTTTGGAGCTGCATTTGAGCAGCAATAATTGGATCGGAAGACACTAATGCTGTGTGAAACAAATCATACATTGTTTGTTTACGATCAAATTTGAGTGTGTGGTGCTCCCGATCAGATCACCAATATTTGTTCCGTGATTCGGCGGCTTGCTCTGAAAGCATACCAATCGGTACTGGTGTTTTGTCAATAATAGATGCCCCATGAATTAAAATTTTATGAATGGAAACCGTCATAGGATGCCAGTCATAGACACTTACATATTTGTAGGCAAGGTCTTTACAGAATGCACCTTTGTCTGCATCTACAGGAATTCCACGAGAAATCACGATTAAAATAATGTATAAACCATCAAGAAGCCAAAGTTCTAATCCCAAAATATCTGCAAAAGTTTTTCGGTTTTCATCTGCCAAAACTGTGCGACTTGTGTTGCCATCATTAGTGGTTCCAGAATTAGGAAGAACGACATCTACCAATACACCAATTTTATCACGTATAGCATTTTGGATACGTTTTTTTCTTTCCTGTACTGCAAGCCTTTCTTGTGAAGATTGCTTGATACGCCATTTTTTCACTTCACATTTGTACCCGAGTTTGAGGAGAAACTCCAAAACTCGGATCCAGGCGTGTCGAGGATTGATACCATGCGTCAATGTATCTGAGTCCACTGTTTTCGAAAATACAATTTCTAAGTTATTAAATTGTGTTGCTGTAAGTGCACAATATGGACAACGCATTTGCGATGGCGTATCAAGTATCGTATTAAGTACTTTACCGTTAATTGCCGCTAAATATAAATTGCAGGTAGCGTTGATTTGCTGCCCACTCGGTAATTTATAATAGAAAGGAGTAAGGTGGTCGATTTCTTGGTTAACTCTGTCTTTTTCGGATAAAATCAGTTCTTTAGATTCTTTTTTATAAATTATTCGCAATGGGCGGCAAGATCTGTAAGACTGAGCTGCAATATTTGTCCACAATAATACCTTGTCATTTTGGGTGCTTTGATGGTAAATTCTTAAGGGTACAAAAGTTGTAGCAAAAATACTGCTTTCCTTTTCACCTTGATCCTCAAAAGCTTGTTTGTACAAAGCTTGCCCCGAACTACCATCAAAACCCCAAACCCCTTCAAAGACACAGTCTAAAATATTGGTTCCTATTTTGTTGCAGTATTGTGAGAAAACTTCATCTTGCAATTGCACAATGCGGTCAAAAGTGTGCTGCAAAAGTGATTGTAAAGGAACAACCGCTTCTCGTTCTGTAATGTGAACGCATTCTGGGAAACAGTTTTGTTTGGCTTTCAAAATTTTGTAATAAGGTGGGTATGCCGGAAAACCCCGCTGCTGCAAATCTAGGTGAATAAAATTATATGTCTCAACAGTCATGTTTCTGTCAATTAATATTGCTAGCGCTTCTTCTGCTGTGTAAGGTTTTGTATAGTTCATTCGCGCTAAGAAAATAGTGACTCATCACCGACTGCCGGCCAAGCCACGCCCCCTAGCCAATTAAAACGCTAGAAATTAGTAAGGAGAGTTCACAGTGCTCAGTTGAAGTCAGACCTTCGAACTGATCGGTTGTGTATTTTGCGTACTACTTGTTTAAAATAAAATTTGGAAAATGGATATCTCACCTATTAAAAAAAATAAAAGTGGATCAATTATACATAGCGGAGAAAGACGCGTAATTTACAATGTTTATAAGTATTTCAAACAGATTGATTTAAATGAGACTGTGGAGAGCATAGTAATTAAAACTGCAAGTACATGCGGTGTGTCCGAAAACACTGTTAACTGTTGTTATAAAAGAACAAAAAGAAACGAATACGTTGAAATCACCTGTGAAAAAAAGAGCACGACTATCCACGCTCGATGAATTGGATAAACTAGACAAATGTGCAATAAGGAGAAAAGTACACTCTATATATTTAAATAACGAGTATCCAACATTGGACAAAATAATAACACTTTGCGAAGCTGATGAAGATATTCCTATTTTTAAACGTACAATACTTCACAAAATACTGCACAAGCTTGGTTTTGATTTCAATAAACAAGATAGTAGAACATTGTTAGTGGAAAGAGAAGATATTTTTTTATGGAGGCGAAAATACTTAAGACAAATAAAAGAATATAGAAACGCTAATAAAACCATTTACTATCTCAACGAAACGTGGGTAAACGCCGGACACATAAAAACAAAAGTGTGGTTGGATACAACAATCAAGATTAAAAGACAAGCTTTCCAAGATGGCTTCATCAACCGGCCCAAAAGCTCCGACAGGGAAAGGGAAAAGGTTAATTATATTGCACATTGGCAGCGTAAAAGGATTCCTGGAAGATGGTTTACTAGTCTTTGAATCTAAATCTACAAAAGATTATCATGAAGAAATGGTTGGTGAAAGATTCCTTAATTGTTTCAATGGTATAATACCGAAGCTTGAACCAGGAAGTGTGGTTGTCATGGATAACGCTCCCTACCATTCGGTAAAAGTTGAAAAAATACCCACGGCCAGTTGGAATAAGCAGCAAATACTAGAGTGGTTGCAAAACAAAGGCATATCTATGGATATGAGTTATTTGAAAAAAGAATTATTATTGAAAGTCGCCGAAATCGCCCCACAATATAATAAATATTTAGTAGATGAGACTGCTAAAAACAATGGCATTACAATTCTTCGTCTGCCGCCTTACCATTGTAAATTAAATCCGATTGAAATGGTGTGGGCCCAAACAAAAAAATATATTGCTGCGAATAATACTACATTCAAAATGAGTGACGTAAAAAAATTATTTTATGACGCAATCGCGTTAGTAGACGCCAATCGGTGGAAGAAATGCTGCGACCACGTGATACGCGAAGAAAATACCATGTGGGGTTTGGATGACGTCATGGAACATGCAGAACAAAATTCATTCGAAATAAATGTAACGGGAGAATCTAGCGATACTGATTAGCGATTTAAGTACTTGGTTTTAAGACAATTTTGTATTTTTTTATTTTATTACCATTAATCCAAATATGTATTACTCTACTAATTTAGCGTTTAAGGTGACATTAAAAATTACCTTAATAGGAATATTTTAACATGTTTAAAATCATTGATACTTTATTATTTTTATATTAAACTTATTTAATGTTTTGAAAAAAAAATGTTTAATTTACTATCTCAACGAAACGTGGGTAAACGCCGGACACGTAAAAACAAATACACCCTTACCCTGCAGTTGCACTGATGAGTCACTATTTTCTTAACGCGAATGAACTATAGTTGTTGACATTTTGTTAGCTATTTCCGTGATAGTGTCATTCGATTGTAAGCACGACTCAATCACATTTGTAAATACCGTTGATGTTGTATGTGAGACTTGCTCTCCACCAATGTGCAAGGTATTTACAAAGGCTTTTATTCTTTTCTGTAGAGGCTCACATTGCAGTGTAGACTCTAATCTTTGGCGACTCCGGATTTGCTGTCGTTTGCTAAGTTTCCTAAAACTATCATCGTCAGTGTGTTCAGGTGGAGCGCTAATGTAGCCGCTAATGAAAGTTTCACTGAGCCACTTGCCATGTTTTTTCAAAAAAATTGTGTTGTTCTTACATTTTTTATATTTGGTTTCACATTTGGACAACAAACTAGGAAGAGTTGATTTTAATTCATCTTCAGTACGAGAAATTTGATAGTCAGGCCCAATTGTGTTGACAATCAAATTCACTCGTTGTGAAAGAGATAAATAGCTTTTCCCTTTCATGAGCTGGAAAATATCCAACCTCGATAATATTTTTGAACCTGAAGTTCCTTCACCAGACGCCTCTCCTAGCACTGGAGCGATCACCCCCGGAGGTTGAAGGATGTCGGCTGTGGCACTATCCACAACTTCACTTGCCACTCGTGGACCAACATGAGGGTTGGCGCCCTCATGCCCTCCTAGCATTAAGTCCTCTGATCGGAGCTCAGAAGGACATCCCTCAGCAGCATGGGTCAGGTGCTGCTGAGGCAAAGTGGCATCAAGGGTCTGTGACGGCTCCATGATGCCTCACCCCCGTTCCTCCAGGCTACGTGTAATGATATGGGGTTTTAGCAAAAGCCTATCGAGGGTGGACCTCTTCCCATACCACACGTATCCCTTCATCAGAAATTGACACATTTACGGATTATACATAAACGTGTACTGGCTGATTCATACTATAGAATCTAATAATACTTGCAAAATTGCTTACTCGCAATCCGTTATTCTAGTAATTGTAGTTACACACTAGTATTTGTTTAATTTAAAAATACAAGAGACATTTAAAAATTCGAAGTTGAGCAAGCGTTGTACTATGACGTTAGTTATCAAGCGCCAGAACTATAGTAATTGCATCGGGCACTAATTTTTATATTTTATATGCCGAAAACTTATTGATGTATCTAAATAATTTTTACAAAAATATTTTTCACAATATAAGTGGAGATTAGTTAAATTGGAATTTATAAATCACAATAATTCAACATTTTTCGTTTTCATGAACAAAACAAACAAAATTAACCGAAATATAATTTTACAAAATTGACAACCCTAACCTCGATTCGATCCGGATAAACATAATATTAATCATAACTTCGTTAGTCCACGAATTCGGGCTTTGATTTTTTTTGTGTGTATAGGCCACATATAAAGCAATTTTATGTAAAAAAAATTAAGTAGCGAAAATCAGGATTAATCGAGTTAAAAAATAAAATCGAAAATATTAAAATAAATTACAACGTCGATTTAAATGAACCTAAATATTTTTTGATAATTTGTAATTTGCGCCTTTAAAATCTTCATGTATGTATTTAATCAGCTTGCTGATAATTTGAACTAGTAATTTATTATGATTTTTTTTTAATAATCCGGATAAAAATTTACATATTTTCAAAAATTTATATCTCATCATCTAGATGTACTAGAAACTTCGGTATTTTACTCTAGCATTTCTTTTAAATCAATCTATACGAATCTGGAATAAAAAGACGATGTCACTTTTTTGGGTTTATAAAACACTGGTACCCGATCTACCGCATGTTTGGCGCTTACGTCTTTTTAGAATATATCGAAATTCAAAGTTGAAATTATGAATGAAAAGTAGGTACCTATATTACAAATCGAAATATAGGGGGCACCTATATTTCGATTTGTTTTTTTGCTTTATGGTGTTACCACACCGATCGATCGATAGACGATCGATACCATCGACGACATGGGTCGACGTTGATCGATTGGTTTGGTAGCTTTAATTGATCGACGGATACCGATCGACTAACCAATCGATCGATTTCCGGTCGATGGCATCGGTCGACGGATACCGGTCTACTAACCAATCGATCGATTGCCGGTCGATGACAACGGTTGACGGCATCGGTCGACATATATCGATTAACTCCGGCTATATTCCACCAGTTTCTTTCGAAAAGTATCCACAAGAGGAGGCGTTGTTGTTGGCCGTACGATGTTGCTCGTACTATTATTACGGAGACGCAAACGCAGAACACTCTGGATGCGACCCTTTTTTAAAGCCAACGATCGCTTACATTCTGCAAATTATATTTTAAACAGTAATTTTTTGGATTTTTAGAGATTATCCATTCTACCATCGATCGATCGTCGATCGACAATCGATCGATTCGTCTAATAGAAACTATGGATCGACGTCGACCAATCCATTCTACCATCGGTCGATGGCATCTATGGGCTATTAATCGATTAGTGTGGTAGAAACTATCGATCTACGTCGACTAATCCATTCTACCATCGATCGATGGCATCGATCGACGATCGCTAGATTGGTGTGGTAACTCCCTTACTTTTATATAACATAATTACACATTGAGGTTAAATAAATTAAATGTCGTTAATTCTGTGATGTATGCATTGAGGGTAGATTAAGATTTATATTTTGTCGTTAGATTTTTGTAGGTAAGTTTGTCTTTTGTCTTCGAATACAAGTAATTAAGAACGGACGTGTTTTAATTGCTCACCCGCTACGACAGTGCTCCCTAATCCTACGGGATTTCTCAAATTCATTCCATATATTGTCAGCAATCAGTCTTACGGCTGTACCTAAACAAATATGCTGCCTGGTTCATGGTTTGGAATGCACGGCTCAAATGAGAACCGAACATAGTCTTGGGTAAGGTATTCCCCGTTGGTCACCTACGCAAGTTACTACATAAGTAATATCACGACCAAAAGTCGAGTTACAACCTCACAAAATCATGGCCAAGCAATACTAGTTGTAGTTACGATCTTCTATTGTAAGAACGGGACTTAGACGAATCAAACAAGATGTTACTTGTTACACGTTCCGTATATTAATGAATAATCATCTTCAAAGATACAGTATACAGTATGTTAATTAACAGAGGGCGTTCCCTTAAACTCGTTAATATATATCATTAATAGATTAAAATAAAAATATCAGCATAGAAAAATAAGCATAAAAAAATCCGAATAAAAAAAAAATCTAATTGGAAATAAATTTGAAACCTCCTGTTTTAAATCAAAATAGTAGTCGTCATGTATAAATAAATTGCGACGTTGCCGTCTTTTATGTTCGCGTGTACAGTGTGTTCCTTTTACATGCCAATTTAAAATTTTTATTGAATATTTTCTTATTGGAAAAAAATTTAAAACATTTTGTTTTCGAATGAAAATATTTTTTTTAGCATGTATGTATGCTATACTATTTCGGGTTAACGGGAACGCCCTCTGTTAGTTAACATACTGTATATTCTTATGAACTAATGCTTAAATTGCTTAATTACTACGTTACACATATCAAAAAGAGAGAGAAAAAAAAGAAAAGCATATATTTTTTTTAACTTAATTAAAACATCATTGAGTATAATATGAAGATTAAGGCGCTGTGTTCAGTAAAAATAGGCTTCTTAAAACAATTTTTTAGCCAAATGTATACATTTCAGAGCAGCCAAAAATTTATATGTTAATCTTGATTATATGTAGCAGGAAACCATTGTTTTCAAAACACGTTTTGAATTAATTTTCTCGATAGAAAAAATCCTAAAGTAACCCCTAAAATTGAATTTATAACAGTTGTAACTGTATTATTAATCATCAAATCTTGATAAAATTGAGAAGAGCGATGTAAAACATAATAGTAAATGAAACCATTGTTTTTGTTTATCGATTTAACTAAGATATTCTAAAATAAATAATGTATTTAATGATAAATAACGTGAACGAAACGTCGCTCCATCACGGCGTCCATTGCCTTCTCTTTCACTTCTATGCTTAGCGACAGTGACCGCTGAGGCGTGGTGCTTGTCGGACCTATGTCACTTTTTGCTTTACCCCGCACAGAAAATAATTATATTTACGTGTCTGTTTGTTGATATTTCGTGTTTGCCCGGGTTCAAACCCCAGGTTTACATTATATGCTTTTTGTAGATTTTAATTGAAATAAATGCTTTTTAATTTACTGTTGTATTTTTGCCGATATTTTATTTGATTTTTTTCTGTAATTATTCTTTTTACTTTTTCGCGGCAAATTTTTCTTCACCTGTATGTGTTCGGGTTCAAGCCCCAGCCTTACGTTGTATGCTTTTTGTTGGATTTCTTATTTGCAATTGTTTTTTTTTTTTTAATTATTATTAATTTATCCGATTTTCTGTATTTTTGTAGTAATTGTTCCATCTTTTTAAATATATTCTTTTTGTAACAATTATAATGCAAACTAATATTTAAAATCAATTCGTTATAATTTTCTTTCTACAAATTTCTAGAAATTAATAATAAATAATAATAATAAGCCTTTATTTAACCATGAATTTCTTAGTTCATAATATAATTTAAAAAAGAAAAACAATAAAAATAACAGTTAATTTGATAATAGTTCAAAACAGTAAATTTAGATTTCATTTTGTTGCATTATTCATGGCCCCTTTCAGTATAGGCCTCCTCCAAGTGCCTCCATCTATTTCACTCGTACAAACCCGATTTCGATAAGAGTTGCAGTTTTGAAGAAGAAATCTTTTATTTTTTAAATATCCGAAAATGCATTTTTTTTTAACAGTTACTCTAAACAGCTGTTTATAAATAGTAATTTCTAGAAATGATATATTTCTAACAGTTTCATGAAAAAAGGACATAATACAAAAAATTTAAGCAGAACGGACAAAGCGCATTATAAAAATAAAAAAGAAAACAAAAAAAATAATAAAAAATGAAAATATGTATAAAGTACACATTTTCGAAAATCGCAAGGTAAAGTCGGATTCGATCCTGGTGCTCGTCTAATGCGAACCGGGACTGTGACGAACAGAGCCAACCGTACCCCGGGGTTGGGTTGTGAAATTACCCTTCTAAATGTAGATGGAATAGAAAAGAAAAACAATAAAAATAACAGTTGATTTGATAATAGTTCAAAACAGTAAATTTAGATTTCATTTTGTTGCATTATTCATGGCCCCTTTCAGTATAGGCCTCCTCCAAGTGCCTCCATCTATTTCACTCGTACAAACCCGATTTCGATAAGAGTTGCAGTTTTGAAGAAGAAATCTTTTATTTTTTTAAATATCCGAAAATGCATTTTTTTTAAACAGTTACTCTAAACAGCTGTTTATAAATAGTAATTTCTAGAAATGATATATTTCTAACAGTTTCATGAAAAAAGGACATAACACAAAAAATTTAAGCAGAACGGACAAAGCGCATTATAAAAATAAAAAAGAAAACAAAAAAAATAATAAAAAATGAAAATATGTGTAAAGTACACATTTTCGAAAATCGCAAGGTAAAGTCGGATTCGATCCCGGTGCTCGTCTAATGCGAACCGGGACTGTGACGAACAGAGCCAACCGTACCTCGAGGTTGGGTTGTGAAATTACCCTTCTAAATGTAGATGGAATAGAAAAGAAAAACAATAAAAATAACAGTTGATTTGATAATAGTTCAAAACAGTAAATTTAGATTTCATTTTGTTGCATTATTCATGGCCCCTTTCAGTATAGGCCTCCTCAAAGTGCCTCCATCTATTTCAATCTTTTTGTGTTGTGTTATTCTAAGCACTCGTACAAACCCGACTTCGATAAGAGTTGCAGTTTTGAAGAAAAATCTTTTATTTTTTTAAATATCCGAAAATGCATTTTTTTTAACAGTTACCTACTCTAAACAGCTGTTTATAAATAGTAATTTCTAGAAATGATATATTTCTAACAGTTTCATGAAAAAAGGACATAACACAAAAATTTAAGCAGAACGGACACAGCGCATTATAAAAATAAAAAAGAAAACAAAAGTAATAATAAAAAATGAAAATATGTATAAAATATACATTTTCGAAAATCGCAAGGTAAAGTGAACGGATGTGGGATTCGAACCTGCTGCTCGTCTATGTAATGCGAACCGGGACTGTGACGAACAGAGCCAACCGTACCTCGCGGTTGGGTTGTGAAATTACGGTTCTAAATGTAGATGGAATAGAGAATGGTTGGTATAGATTTAATAGAACGTGCGTATTTCTCGATGCACGACGCCTCACCTCACGCATCGATGTACTCGCGCGGAGCGCCCCGCGCCCCGCAGTGGGCGGGGCTAGTCGTGTCCCACTTCGTCTGCTTCACCCCCTCAAATACCTAAAAGTTTGCTATTCACAGCGTCTTAAGCAATGATATATTCTTTGTGGTATACAATTAATAATTAGTTATCATATAATCATAATGTAGCATCTACTTAATATCTATTTCAATACAATCGCTAAACAATAAACAATGTCATCAGTTGTTCGAGTTTAATCGAACAAACAGCGAAAATGCATGATTGCATAGAAGGCAAATATGCACATTCACTCGTTTACCAAAATGTGGGACAGTTCGCGTTAAGATCTCGTCAGAGACACCACGTACTCATTACCATAACCATTTTACCATATTTTACCAATAATTGTGTCTAGGTTTATTTATTATTTACTAGCGACCCGCCCCGGCTTCGCACGTGGACAAATAATATAGGTACATAAGCCTTCATCAAGAAACGGTGGCCCTTCAATAAAAATAATGTCTACTGTGCCGCCCATCAGCCAATATCTGACTCTGCAAGATACATCAACCTTATTGTCCATGGATAGCCGGTTCCACCACCTTCGAACAGAAAGAAAAGCCTACCGGGGTAGCTAGTTTATTCGAGGACCTACATAAATACAATGGTTCCAGTTTGTTAACATTCTCATTTTTAAGTAATATTTGGTCTCCAGTTGGATTGGATTTATACTGCTGTCATATTTACTTTTTCTGTCAATTTTTGAACTGGTAAGATTATTTTTAGCTTCCATTTGCGACTTTTATAAACGATATTTTAATTCAACTGCATAATTATCAAAATTATAAACTGGGTCTAGTGAGGTAGTACGGTTGGAAGGTATGTTACATTGTTTTTTCCGAACTCTAGTTCATATGGAGTATTTAGACTCGAATGTATCGATGTGTTATATGAGAAACACCAGTAGGGTAACCATGAACTCCATTCCTGTGTTTGATTGTTAACTTGCATTCTCAAATAAGAAGTTAAATGTTTATGGCTATTTTCTAGGGAACCTAAAGTATGATGATGGTAGGCTGTACACTGTAAATGACTTATATTTAAAATTGTACATTCCTTTTTCTTATGGTGTTAACAAACTCGGTTCCTCTGTCGGTTACTATCTCTCGGGGAATGCCATAACTGAGTATAAAATTATTTACCAACGTTGTGGCCACCGTACGTGCATCCTTGCTTTCTATCGGATAGGGCTCGACATATTTATCCTTTCCAAAAGTATTTTGCCGAATATTGTTTAACATACGTCTTATCCCTGCGTGTCCACTAGTGGAAGGAATATGATAATCGTTTAAAATAACTTTCTTTGTGTCATCGTCAATAATCTTTGTAACTCCTTTTACTACGCATAAGCGGGGTCCGGACCACTTAGGCAATTTATTTATATATTGATCTAGCTCTTTAATTATTCTTAAGTTATTTTCATTTTTGATTATATATAACGTATCTATATTTAGATCCGCACAAAATAATTCCATTTCTCTCACAGAGACTGCTCGTGTACGCTGTGATTGAGTAAATAGTTTCACGTATATAGTGCGATCTGACGACGAATATACATAATCACTTTTCCCTAAAGTCACATTATTTTTAACCTTCATCCATTCTTTCTCATTCACAAATACTAATTCCGTGTTTTTTTTTTTATTATTAGTTATAAACTAGTGCTTGACTGCAATCCCGCCTGATGGTAAGCAGTGACACAATCGTTGATGGTAAAACGCACTAGCTTATTAAGCCTATTCACTAAAAAAAAAAAAACTGAGTGAATAGGAAGGAAGACGGCAGTTGAGCTAGGTGATGCAATGTTTAACCCAACAACACGACCAACGATGCTGCGCCAGAGGATGATCTGGAGACCCTCCACGACCAAACTCCCGACACAACAACATTAGGCACATCGTACCCGGTACACATCGCAACACAACTGCTCAGACCCGTCCTCCGTACGGCTTCACCAGACATCATGCCGGAACACGACGAATCGTTTGGCGGCAAGACTTTGTCTGGTGGGTGGTAACTTATGCCGGCGGCTGATGTTGTTGCCTACTACCGAGAAAATCCGAAATCCAAGATCCTTAGGTAGTTTTAACATTTCTACAACTCTTGGGTGATCAATCCAAACGTTTTTACGAGCTACCGAAGTATGATTACAAGAATTTTTCTCAAGCTCCCGTCTCTGCCGTCCATCCTCTATCGTCTGCTCTTATAAGTACAGATATAATGTGTTTATTCATGAGTCGTAATTCTTTACAAGTCACTTCTACGCGTGACAATACATCTGCAGTTACATTATCACGCCTTTTCGTGTAAACCATTTTATAATCGTATTTTTCCAGTAACAACCGAAATTTTAATAATCTACTGGAGGGATCTGTCAAATTATACAAAAATAATAAGGGCCTATGATCCATTTCTATAATAAATCGTCTTCCATAGATACAGGGTCAGAGTATTTTACGGACCACACTTCGCTAACAATTATTTTTCAATTGTAGGATACCTGCGCCCGGCCTTGTTTAAGCTTCGGCTGGCGTAAGCAATTGGCCTACGATCAGCATTACACAAAACTGAACCTATAGAGTATCCTGACGCATCAGTTTGTATAATAAAAGTATTACTGTCATCAAACAATAGTTATTTATGCCACTGTCAAGCAATGATAGCTATTGTAATACGAGTGATAGAGCACGAGTATTACAATAGCTGTTTGCGATAGTGGCATATAAAACTTTTTCTACGACCTTGAAATAAATAAATACAATAAACCGCCAATGTTGAACTTTAATAGGAAATATAGGAATTATAGTAACTTACACTTCCTTGATTTATGTGGTAGCAATTCTTATGTGGTCTCCATAGCTATTTCTCTCATTTCAGAAGGCGTTAAGATATTGTCCATTTCGCTATTATCACTGATATCACTCATATACAAAACAATTTTATTTATAAATGCAGATAAAAGTTAACAATGGCGCACGCAATGTATTTTTTATTTTTATTTTGGCTCGCACGGTTTGTGCATTTGCCACTACAAGTATAAAGGTAGGAAAACCAAATAAATTCATTGAAATGCGTAGGAACGGATTACAGAATTTTGAAAGAACGGATAGTGGGATTTGGTGGTAATATAATAAATAAATAAAGATATACCTAACATATATATTAAATGGAGAATAAAATTGGGAGTTGGAAAATAAAAATCTTTCACTTTAATATTATTAATAGTTATAAAGGTAGATATTAAATTATAAATATCAAAATTTAAGGAGCTCAACAATGAAGGGATTGATGTAAGAAGAGGGACACAGAGTTCTATAAGGGAGTTAATGAATGAAGAGCAATCACGGTCAATCATGCAAAAAATGTATGATTCAAATCTTCCTCACAACCACAAGAACATAAATTATTGTGAATAATCCTAAGTCTAGCAAGATGAGAGGCTGTGCAAATATGACCCAAGCGCATTCGCATCAAACTGGAGGTTGCAAGCTTGGAAAGTTTTAATTTGGAAAACCATACTTTGAGAGGTATTCTTTGTTGTATACGTTTATAATATTGACCTTTACAACTACTTGAATAATTCCATAAGTTTTCCCAGGCTTCATATAGATGATCTTTAGGAAGAGAGTGAAGGTCAGATACAACATTAGTATATGGAAACTTATCACCATCATCTATAGCGTCTTTAGCAAATTTTTCTAGTATATCATTGCCGCGAATATTGTGATGGCCAGGTATCCACACCAAAAGAACATCAAGATTTTTTAATTTGCAATTTAGTAGGAGCTGCCTGGACTCTATAACATAGGGATGATTTGAACCTGACCAAGGAAACTTTTGGAGTGCTTGTAAAGCACACTTCGAGTCTGTGAAAATGATAGACTTGCTGAGTTTTTTGCAAGAAGTACGTATTCTAGGAACTTTAAAATTCCTAAACATTCTCCAGAAAAAAACTGATGTTTCAGAAGGTAGTTTTCTGATGAATGCTATATTGTTCATGATATATAGCTACCCCGATCGTGATTGAAACTGGATGCTTGGAAGCATCACAGTAAATGTAATGCCTATCAGCCCAGTCTCTTTTGACTATGAAGTTAAAGTTAGCATAGCGATCATTCTTTAGCGATATAAAATTATAGTTTATTTGAGGGGACAAAATAAGAGCTTCGTAACTGACAGAAATAATTGTAAGAGACTGAGAACGGTGTGTGGGAGCTTGAAGTGAAGTAAATTTCCGGAAACTTATAATAGAGCATGGAAGAGATTTATTAGACCAATAAGACAAACATTCAATTTTTTTCTGAAAGACACAAAAGTTTTTGATAAAGGGGATGGTTGGAAAATTGAAGGATTCTGAGAATAAATTTATCACATAAGTACTGTCTACGAAGTTTTAAAAGAGGATCCAAAGATTCCACTTCGAGTGCGCTAATTGGGCTAGACCTCATGGCACCAGTTATAATACGCAAAGCTTTAGATTGAATGGAGTCTAGCTTTGTCAGATGACTCCTCCCCCAAAGGTACTTGAAACAAACAAACAAGTTCATATAAAAAAAAACTGTACTTTTTATTATACCCAATAATTCTCCTAAACGTAGTACATTATATGACAAATACACTCATTCTGCATATATATGAAGAACTAGCTGTGCCCACGACTTCGTTCGCGTGGTTGTCGAAAACAAAACAACGTCGTTTAGATAAGAGTAGGCTATATACATATATAGAATATGGAGAATATGGAGGTGATCGAAATCGGCCGATAGTTGGTAGGATCGGCACGACTACCTTTTTTGGGCACGGGCTGCACGTGAGCAAGCTTCCAGAACTAGGGCACTATACCAGTCCCAAATAAGAGGCGAAACAAGCGCGTCAATACAGGAGACAACTCGGGCGCACATGCTTTAAGAACAATCGCTGGTATACCATCTGGACCACTAGCCTTATTCACGTCCAGACGACACAGTACTCTCAGAACCTCCTTGTTCCTAATGCGAACCTCAGGCATAGATATTGTTTTCCTTGTCTAGCATAGACTACTACTATAGACTACTATATTGAGGACAAAAAGGCTTGGGCTTGAGCTGCGTCCGATTTCTATACACTGATTGTTCTTAGATTTTTCCTCTTGTAGTTTTAATATGTAATTGTTTATGTTATTTATTCAAAGCCTGTATTACACACTTGTAATGTGATGAATTGTATAGCTGACAGAGGTGTTCGGCACTTGTACAGCTACACAGGAGCTAAACTTTCCACAGATTCGGGAACACTGTTGGAGCTGCTGAACCTTGGACAAAACTATCTTAGCATTAAGAATGAAGACAGATGTTAACAACCTTTATGTTATGCAGTTGATTTGAAAGTGTTTAAAATACGCAAAATTGTATTGACAAATTCCTCAACTTCATTCATTGGTTGAATTCCGCAAAATGTGTTTAATACCTGAATTTCATACATCTTCCTTTTTTTGTAGGGCTATCACATAAAATTAATGCCGACTTTTTAATGGTTTCTTGAAATAGCAAGTTATTATGCATTTTATTTTAGTGATTCTATTGAAATATGCTGCAATAGGAATTGTTTAATAAATAGTTAGCATGTAAAAGGCAATAATCATATAAATAATAGGATATTTAATTTAATTAATTTTACATTGTGCTCACATGATAGGAGCAACATAAATATGTAACGAAGAAAATAATGTAACCCATATATTATGATTTTCAAAGAGTGTCCATGGAGTTTCTTGCACGTTCTTCTCCATAGAGATCTACGCTGTGGAACGTGCAATTTAGCTACACTTGTCTTGGACTGACCGACATTGACTATTCAAAAGTTCCAAGTGATGGTTAATTTGAAATAAACAATTTTTATTTTGATTTTTTGAAAACGTGAGTTGTGATAACCCTTAATTGGTTTGTTCACCTCTGTTCTTCATCGAGCTTGGCGTTGGTATGAATATAATTATGATCTTTAAGATCTCTGTAACAGTGCATGCGTATCGCGTAGACACTAATTCAAAAATAAAAACTATAGTAGCCAAGAAGCAGCCTGTTATATAAAGAAACCATGGCATTACGATTTTAGATTCGAATTCTTTTTGTTGAAAATGACGCTTAATATTCCTAGCATAGTAAATATCTTTTAACTTCTTGTCAACCAAACCATTTTCTCTTAAATGAAGCATGTTTTGTCGCATTTTGTCTGAAAGTGGAAATCCTTTGTAGAAATATATAGCATAAATAAATTTGGCGTATGGTTTCTCAAAGTAATAGAGAGTGGTTCTACCGAATTTATCGACGTAGATATTTTTATTGTATAAATACACTGATAGTGGAATAATCATAAAAAGATCTTTTGATTGAGCAACTTTTATCATATTTTGAGCGGCGTATAGGCAATCAGGATTTATTGCAATAGTCATATTCGCTTCAGTATGCAAAAATTCTAGCATTACAGGACCAATACAAGGCTTAAGGTTGTACTCAACTATCTCTGCTTCATTAGAAACTTGGTGCTCTTTCATTGGTGCCCCGGTCAAACTGACTAAGCTCGACTGGTAATGACAGTTTATTAGCGACGCGAACCACACCCATATTATTAAGATAAATCTTACATTACTAGTCATATGTTGGGGCATATTACTACCACTACATAACAAATGTTGTAACAATTTCAGCATTATATTAGTTTTATCTTCAGCAGGAAGGAGTAAATTCATTAATATTGAGTATATTAAATATACAAAAAACAACAAGCACCACACTAGTGGATGGAATTCTAAATAAGCGTTTTTCCAGTTAGCAACAGATGACGCTTTCCTCACATAAAAACGCAAGTCATCATAATAATCCAGATGTCCGTGCAAATATGTAAATGCATCTGCTCGGCTCGATACTAGGAAAGATTTACCCAACATTGCATCAAATTCATTATTTTGCAACTTTACCATAGGTCCCATAACTTTCATATTAGAGGATATTGTAGTATATGTATTATTATTTGAAACGTAACTGAAATTGATCCTAAAATGTTCAAGTTCTCCTAGCACTTTAAATAAATATTGTTCCACACCAAATGCCATTCGGTTGTCTTCTGCAAGTTCTGAGTGTATGGTGTAAGGTGGTTGATGCGGTACGGCAGCACGCAAGGTGCAGTTCCGCAGACCAGTCATGAATTTGTTTGGGAATAGATTATTTGTCGTGTTCAAGCACAAACCGAATCTTATGACGTTGTTGTAATATTTTCCACAGGCATAGTTGTCGAAGGGATTGTAGGTGTAGAGGTGAGCGTCATTAGTACCGTTTACTACAAGCACGTTGAAGACACGTCGCTGTAACAGCTGATCAAAAATCTTCTTCAGATCATCGTCTTCCAATGATTTGATCACGATAATGAACCGTGAAGACGGGTTCCATGTTGGATCTTCGAGAAGATATTTAAAGCAATTTGTGAGTGTGGTAGCATTCTTTGCGTTTATGAGATATCCTTGGTGCGGATAATATAACTGTGTAGTCGTCTGCTTGAATACCATCGTTGTGACGGTTGAAGTGAATGGCTTTCAGGATATCGTAATCGTCAGAGTTCATATCAACGTATGTTAACGTCTTTTCATCAGAAAAGTATGTTCCCAATGCATCCGTTGTACACATCAGTAGATTTTTATTTTGCAGTTCTTCAAAAGTTAAGGTTTTTTCACTTTTGCAACTGACACATATTAGGCAGCGCAAAAAGTTAACAAACAACATTTTTGGAAACACTTTGATTTTGGAGAACATTGCGTTACTAGTGTATGAAGACTAACATGTTTTTTTTTTTTAATTAAGATCTTATTATTAAAAAGCCATTGGGAATAAAGCTTTTATACAATTTACCGTAATGGTTCTAGTTTTTTTCTCCGTCATTACTCAGATTCCAATCTCTTTTAATAAAATGGCCTTTGATGGAAAGTTAATATGCACGTTAGTACACGTAGCCAAACTGTGCGCCGCCGCGGCGATTAAGTTATCATCATATACCTATTTAATCAAAGACAACCGATGATTTATGAAATTGTTTTTTGTTTAATAATATTTCAGTTCCAGTGATTTTATGAAAATCGATTCTATTAAGAAGTACAAACCACACCACATATTGAAAATATACTTAATAATAATAATAATAATAATAATAATTCATTTATTCTCTCTTCACAAAGCTGATTTTTAAAATTGGGTACAAAAAAAAAAAAGTCTCAGCTAAATTCCACCTTTGTGAGAGACTGGTGCCTGATATAGGTATTTAAAGAAAAACCTGTGTTACAGGTCACCAGGCCCCTTCCATCGCTAGAATTAGCTTTAACGGAGATACCGTGCAAGAGTCAAAGACAAACAATAATTAGGCATAACAAAATAAAAGTTATAAATAAGTACACAATATGCTTAACAGATAAAAGCAAAATAAATATGTTCTAGTAAAAATAATTCTAATAAATATATGAGATACAGCCTACAATATTGCAGAATCAGTTGTGGAGTCATGTTGTGAAGCGATGAGTGAGTGTGGTGATCTTGTGTGGAGTGTTGGAGTAATATGACATGTGATTGAATAATTAAGATTAGCAGTGTGCGAGTTAGGGTGATTTTTTGTATGGTGTGGCCTGCGGAAGTTATTTTTCAAGCAGCATTTGCGTGTTTGTGGGGATTCGTCAAAATTGTGATTATTTCAGAACGGTCAAAAGACTTTCGGTTTTGTGATAGTCTAGGGTTTTTAAGAATTTTTTTATTTCTGTAATACAGCTTGATCGAGTTTTTGGATATAGGTTTAAGAGTTTATTCAATTTATTATAAAGAAAATGCCCAAGGAAGCAAAAGAATCTTGTAGGGAGTGTAGATTTGAATTGAGCTGTGGGACAAACCCTACCTTTTCGTCGGTTGTCTTTAAGTAGCTCAGCGTCAAATTGTATTTGAGAATGTTTTTTAAGTAGTGTAAGTAGTATGAACGTTTGTCTGACCGTCAGAATGTCCCACTTCTTGTATAGGTCGGTAGTTGGAAAGCGAAATGGGAGACCAGCTCCAACCTTGAGTATGGCACGTTGTGCCCTTTCAACTTCAATGAGGTGAGTTTTTGCGGCACCTCCCCATGTTGTGATGCAATAATTAATAAGTGATTGGCACAACGCGTAATAGACCATCTCAATAGTCTTTCGATTGGCCGAGTGTCTTAGGGTTTTGAAAATGTAAATCACTTTACGTAACCTGGTCACGAGGGTTTCTATATGTGGTTTGAAGGTGGGGTATTGGTCAATAGTGATTCCGAGGTATTTAATAGTCTCGGTCTTTTCAAGGGCTGAACAAGAGCACAGAGAGTTTTCATTGTCACAGGTGTGAGCAGTAATCGTTAGAGTTGAGGGTGGGAGTGAGTTAGATCTTTGAGCAAACGTTATGTACTTTGTTTTAGAGACATTAAGAGTCAGAACATTGTCTTGCAGCCAGTTACCAACAAGATTCAGACCTAGTTGTGCAGCATCAAACACTTCCTTCCATACGTCACCACTAAAGAACAGTGCAGTATCGTCAGCAAAGGTGAAAATCTTTCCCTCGGGGAGGAGGAGTTGGCAGAGATCATTAATATATACCAGGAATAGTGTTGGACCAATTATACCCTGGGGTACACCAAAATTTACCGGGAGCTCGTCACTGAGCGAGTCATTTATCTTAACTCGTTGTTTCCTACCAGAAAGATAGCTCTCCATCAGTTTCAAAGTGATTCCTCTCATACCGAGCCGCTCAAGCTTTTCCAGGAGGTGTGGAACAGAGACCGTGTCGAAGGCCTTAGCAAGATCGAGGAACACCGTAAGGCATTTCCTTCCGTCATCCAGGCTGACCACAATAGAGTTTACCAACTCGTGAACTGCATCATTGGTACTATTGCCAGTTCTAAAACCAAACTGTGAAGACGAAAGGAGATTATTTGCTTCCAAAAACTTAATCAGACGTTGGTTTATAAGGCGTTCTAATATTTTGGACAGAGCAGGTAGAATGGAGATGGGACGGTAGTTATTAACACAGTCTTTCCTTCCATCCTTATAGATGGGCTTAACAACAGCTATTTTAAAAGCATGTGGGAATACCCCTGTTGAGATTGCCAAATTGCAGATATGTGCTATAGGAAAAGATAGGCAGTTTGCGTATCTCTTAATGATTTTGCAGCTAATCTGATCGATTCCCACCGCACAAACCTCCTTCAAGCTCACTATGAGGTTGTAAATTTCTGATTCATCAGTAGGAAGAAGGACAAACGAGTTTAAAGGAGTTACATATGTGTGATCACTCGTGTGGGGTGTTGTAGATTTCGAAGCGGAGATTTTATTTGCAAGGTTTTCTCCAACGTTCACAAAGAATCTATTGACATCGTTTATGTCTGCTTCGGGATTTTTAGATGACAAGAGAGATGACGAGAAGTCCGCCCTCTTGCCAGTGCCGCTAATTTTTTTAATGACCTCCCATAATTGCTTTTTGTTTCCCTTTGCATTCTGAAGTTCCTGTTTTTCATAACCTTTCCTAGCTTTTTTGAGGATAGAGGAGCAAAAGTTTCTATAGCGCTTATATGTCAATTTTAGTATATCGTCGTTAGGATTCCGTTTTAATTTTTTGTGCAAGTTATCCCGGTTTCTCATGCAGCGAAGAAGTCCATCAGTTATCCATGGTTTAGTTATAAGTTTTCTTTTCGAGGTTTTAGCTATGCTGGAATTATTTTTTATTGCTGTAGAAAGGTAAGCCACGAGGAGATCAGTTGATGCATCAGCGTCTTGACAGTCTAGGATAGGCTGGAAATCCATGCTTTGTATTATCCAGTCCAAATTCTCGAAGTCATAGGAGCAATATGTTTTATTAAGATACTTCAGACGCGATTTAGGTTTACAACTAATAGCTACACTCTCGTGATCAGTGATAGAAGTATCGAAGACGAAACAGCAAACGTCCATTTTAGTTTTCAGCATCATGTGGTCTAAACATGTTAACCCATGCGTTGGCAGGGTATGAGCTGGGAGTAGGCCATGGCTGGCTAAGCAGTTCAGGTAGTCGTATGATCTTTTATCAGAACTGTTTGGGACTATATTTATATTTATATCACCACAAAGAATAATGTTATTAAAAGTTTTGAGCTTATTAAGTAAGTTACTAATTGAGTCGATAAATTTTACAATGTTTGTTTGACTAGGCGGGCGATATATTCCCACGATGCAAGTATCACGATCCAGTTTTACTACAAGGCAATTAGCGTCAGAAACTGTGGGTTCTTCAGTTTTTACATTAAGAAGTTTGTTATAGTAGATGACAACTCCTTCGTTTTGAGTTTTGTGCGAGGTGGTCGATATATAATTGTAATTGTCAAGAAAAGGGATGAACTTTGAAGACGGGAGCCAGCACTCTGTAAGTACTAGAATATCCCAGGGTATCTCAGATCTCTGCAGAAGCGTGACAAAATTGGTCATATTACAATTGATGCTGCGGATATTTTGAGATATAATATTGATTATATTTTTATTAATTTTGATATTATTTTTTGCATCCTCAATGTTACAGGTTATTGTTTTAGCCACTTGAAGAGCGTCCAGATCAGAGTTTATTTCGTTAATGGTTTGAATAGTAGTCATTTTATTGTAGGTAAGTATAATGAAAAAATACAGTCACGCCTAATACGTGACATAATGCAAGATGTAAAGTCGAATAAACTCAGATCTGGAAACTCTGTAACTAAATAAGGAAAGATTTTACACTGTGTTTGAGACATTGGGCTAAGGTAAACACAAAAGCAAATGGTTTCAACTCGCTTGAATGACTTAATAGGTTTTTACTTATTAATTTCTATACTTCATCTAGTGTATATTACTGATTTGAAGTTAAGTTTTGTTTGGGCACGCCACGATAGCGGCGGTAAGTCCCCTCGCTGAGGAGCGGCTAGAGAGGCGCCACGGCGCCCTCACCTTCCACCTGACGCAGATCCTCACCGGACACGGTTGTTTCAGGAGCTAATTTTCCGTATAAGGCAGGAGGAAACGCCAAGGTGTCACCACTGTATGGATCGCCCTGAGGACATGGTGGAGGTCTGCCCGGCTTGGGTAAACACCGCCATGTCCTCGTGGCAGCGACCGGAGCCGATCTCTCGCATCCAACCCTGGTCCAGGCCATGGTGCGGAGCGAGAGTGCATAGCAGGCGGTCTCCTCGCTCTGCGAAGCAGTGATGCTAGCAAAAGAGGAGACGGAACGCGTGGGGTAGTAGGAATGCCAGCGCTCTCACGCCTGTAGCCGCGGCAGGAGATGCCGTGGTCGGGAGACATCATCGTACTCCCGGCCACCGTAGGCGCGGGCTTACGGGCGGTGAGCAGTGGGCTGCTCGCCGCCTGGTAAGGGCCAGGCCCGAGTCGACGGCGCGTTGTGTTTCACGCGAGCCTCAAAGATATCGTGATGGTCCACGAAAACCGATGCATCTTGAGTTAGGGTTTCGGGTTGGTTGAAAAAGAAACCGTGGCCCTGGCCTACAGGCGAGTGAAGGACCACGGGTGGGTTTTAGTCAGTAAAAATCTGACACGTCCTTCTGCTCCGCCCAGAGCGGGAGAGGCTATTTGATGATTTCCCATCCCAAACAAAAAAACTAAAAAACTTTGTTAAATCTACCTCCGCCTTGATTTTTAATACATTCCGTCTTTTTTTTAGTGAAGACTTCCTTAACGGCTTTGTGATCTTTTTTGTGGTACAGTCTGCCACGCTGGAATATGGATTTTTAATGTGAGGGTGAATGTCACTTGCGTGTATTTTAGTGCGCTTAATTATCCCGTTCATGAGCCATACATCAATTAAGTCTTGTGCCTCTTGTAACAAAGATAACAGATTTTGGTTATAATAGGCGATTTTGACATGAGTATGAATATTCGCACTGGTCTGGTCGTGCCTCGGAAAGCACATTAGCCGATGGTCCCGGTTGCCATACGAACATCTAGTGGCAGCCGTTACGGGTTGCTGGAGCCCTAAAAATTCAACAGTTGGTCTAACTGGAATGCTTCGATATCGCCTTCGGGTTGTGGAGGTCAGACGGCAGTCACTTCACGGAAAATATCGAAGTTTAGCCAAACCCAACAGTTTGACTGGTATAGCGGACCCCAGACTCCAAAACTGAAAAAGCTTCGGTTGCGACTGCGATTAACTCTGGGATGATGATGATGATTATTATAATAGGAAATTTAAAAAGAAGAAAAGAAATGTAGTTCCATTTGAAAAAAAACCGGCCAAGTGCGTGTCTGACTCACGTACAAAGGGTTCCGTACCATTGATTTATGAAATTAAAGGATTTAAGTTATTTTTATGAAAGATTATGCGGTAATAAGCGGTTTACGCGAGGTATTAAAAAAAAACTACTTACTAGATTTCGTTCAAAACAATTTTCGTTGTTAGTTTTTATAATAATGTACCTACATCATATGTTTTTTTTTTTATTTTTATGTTCTTATTTTAGAAGTTAGAGGGGGGGGACCAACTTTTTTCCACTTTGGAAGCGTCTGTCACGCAAACTATTCGGTTTAGAAAAAAAATATTTTAGAAACCTCGATATCATTTTTGAAGACCTGTCCATACCTAGATACCCCACACGTATGTGTTTGATGAAAAAAAAAAGTTTTTAGTTTCAGTTCTAAGTATGGGGAGCCCCCAATATTTATTATATTTTTTTTTAATTTTTGCATCAAAATCTTAATGCGGTTCACAGAATACATCTACGTACCAAGTTTCAACAGTATAGCTCTTATAGTTTTGGAAAAATAATGGCTGTGACATACGGACGGACAGACGGAAAGACAGACATGACAAATGTATAAGGGTTCCGTTTTTTGCCATTTGGCTACGGAACTCTAAAAATCGTCAGAAGAGCCGTCATGGGCAGTAAAAACATTGTTTACCCTAAGAATCATAGTAGATTAAAGTTATATTAAATCTGCTCGATGACGAGTGATTGAATAATAAAACAATATGTATCAAGTACTATAATCATAGGTACCTACATTCCTAAATTGGATACCCCGTACGCCATTTGGCTTATATGAATTCCCCTATATGACGTTTGGCCTCAGACACGCTGGACAAACCTTCCAACGTTTTATCGATGAAATTGTCCGAGGTTTGGATTTTTGCTTTCTATGTGTGGATGACATACTCATATTTAGTAGGACATATTTGGTAGGAGTCGTGCGGGGTGCGCACTGTTGGTCTGACCACCGACTTGTTGTCACTAAGCTACGACTTCGCCTCCTTCCCCCCGTAGTGCTGCTAAAAAAAAAGCTTGCGTCTTTGAACGTGAAGAAGCTAAATGATCCTGAAGTGAGGGAGAAGTATGCTGAAGCGTTGTCTGGAAAGCTGTCACCGATTAATGAGGTAGGTGAAACCGAGGCTACCTGGGGATCTTTGTCATCTCATATCATGGTTACCGCTTCATCTGTACTTGGCAAAACACGCCGTCACAATGAAGATTGGTTTGATGAAAATGATGAAGCTCTACAGGCGGCTTTCGACAAACACCGGGATCTCTTGCGACAGCACGGAAGGCGACAAAGAAGTATTGAAATGGTTAAAGCTAGTGACCAGGAATTACACAAGCTGTCTCGTCAGATTAAGGACAATTGGTGGCATGACAAAGCCATTCACATGCAATGGCTTTTTGACACGAACCAACTCGGGGAGTTCCACATTGAGGTACATCCTACTATGCAAAGGTGCCTTTAAGGTCTAGCGGTAGACACCTGTTGACTAGCAGGGAGGATGTGCTAAAGCGCTGGGCGGAGCACTTCAACACTCTGCTGAATGTGGATCGTTCAACTGATCTTCAATCCATCGGCTTAATGCCTCAACTCCCCCCTGTTCTTGAGTCGAGCCACTATTGCTTGATGAGGTTGTTACTGCCATCAGGCAACAGCAAACCCAAAAGGCGGCTGGCATTGACCTTATACCTGAGACCCTTATACCCGGAGAGCTGATCAAACACGGCGGAGAGGGGTTGCATGAGTTGATATGGAAGCTGAGTGTGAGAGATTGTTAATCTATGACAAGACTCTATGGTCGAGAGTCGATGGTTGTCGCCGAGGCCGGAGGCCTGTCAGGAAAATTGAATGTGATCACCTAAGCTGTAATACCTACGTAATAAATACATAAGAAATATTAAAAGGTGTTTTAATATAATAATAAAACACCTGACATGGCGCTGAGGACAATTCAAAGAATATAAGACAACTGTAAGTCGACACGGAAGAAACTAAATGAGAGTAAAATGGAGCAATTACAACCGCCGCCGCCATTATCTTTGGTTGGTTCGAAGTCCAAGAAAAGAAGCTTCGCGAATTGGAAACAGCGATTTGACTTGTACTTTCTAGCCAGTGGAGCAGAAACGCGCCTAAAGGACGATCAGAAGAAAGCTCTGTTATTACACTGTATCGGTGAAGAGGGCCTCCTAATTTACAATAGTTTCGAGGATAAGGCAAGCATATCATTCAATGAGGTAATCACACGTCTGGAGAAACACTTCAGTCCACCCACAAATGAAACATATAACAGATACCTATTCTTCTCGAGAAAGCAAAAAACAGGTGAACAATACGAAGAATATTATACAGCACTAAAATCTCTGTTTAGATTGCAACTTTGGAGACCTAAAAGATGGTCATATAAAAGATCAAATAGTGCTGGGAATTACGGATGGTAATATAAGAGAAAAATTACTAAGAATACCGGATTTAACTCTTGAGAAATGTATGAGTATATGTAAAGCCGCACAAGTAGCACAAAGCCAAATAAATACTTTAAACAGCACTGAAATGTCAAATGAAGTAGGTGCAGTGAACAAAGGAACATGCAGTCGACCATCAGCAAGTAAACGAGAGCCGAAACCCAGGAGTCGTAGTAGAAATCCAGGTCAAGAAAAGTATGGGGTGAGAGGAACGTCCAGTGGCAGACAATCAAATCATCAAGAAAGATCAGGTGAACACTTTAAAAGAGATGGCAGTACATCAAGAACGTGCAGAAAATGTGGCAAGTTTCACGGTTATGCGAAATGCCCTGCCTATGGTAAGAAGTGTGTAAAATGTAACAAATATAATCATTTTGCTTCTTGTTGTACATATAAATGTTCAGTAGTCAACAGTGAAAATACAGAACAGTTCAGAATAGATACAGTTTATGCAGTAAACTCTGTAAACAAGGAATGGTACATAAATATTCTAGTAAAAAACAAGTATATAAAGTTTAAAATTGACACAGGTTCTCAGGTGGATATCATAAATAAAAATACAATGAATCAATTAGAATTACAATTGTATACATGTAAGAACATAAGGTTGACAAATTTTGATGGATCCAACATCAAAATACTTGGAACTTGTGATGCAAAATTAAGATATAATAACAGTGAATGTATATGTAAACTCTTTGTAGTAAATTTTGACACCCCTAGTATTTTAAGTTATGCAACGGCTATAAAGCTTGGGATTATCAATACGGTGAATACGGTAAATAAAAATCACATTGTGTCAGAATATAGTGAATTATTCACTGGGTTAGGAGAGTTAAAATATAAATATGATATTAAATTAAAAGAAAATTGTACTCCCATTGCAGAAAGACCTAGAAAAATTCCATTTAAATTACAAGATCAAATTAAAAGTGAATTAGATAAATTGGTGAAGTTAGGTGTTATTAGAAAGGTAAATGAGCCTACTGAATGGGTTAATTCTATGGTTGTAGCTAAAAAGAACGATGGTTCTATCAGACTTTGTTTAGATCCACAGAATTTGAACAAATGTATAATCAGAGAAAGATTTAAAATAAGTACTTTTGAGGAGTTAGTCGCTAGAATGCCTAATGCTAAGTATTTTTCGGTACTAGACGCTTCTAAAGGATTTTACATGATTAAATTATCAGAAAAGAGTCAATTATATACAACATTTAATGCTGGTGAATTTGGCAGGTATTGTTATAAAAGATTACCCTTTGGTTTAAATTCAGCACCTGAAGTTTTTAGTAAATGTTTTCATGACATATTTTGTGACATTGAGGGGGTAGAACAATATGTTGATGAATTGTTAATATGGGGAGAGTCTAAGGAATCCCATGATAAGAGATTAAAACAAGTTTTGAATAGAGCTAAACAAGCAGGAGTAAAGTTCAACAAAGATAAGTGTCAGTTTGGGGTCACTGAGGTCAAATATGTAGGCCATATATTGAGTAGCACAGGTATCAGACCTGATCCAGAGAAAATTAGAGCTATTATTAAAATGAAAGAACCCTCAAGTAAAAAAGAGTTACAAACATTTTTAGGAATCATAACTTATGTATCTAAATTTATACCTAACTTATCAGATATTACGAATTCTTTGAGAGATTTGATAAAAAAGGATTCAGTATTTGTTTGGGGTAAAAATCACAGGGAAGATTTCAATAAATTAAAACAAATCTTAACTACAGAACCAGTGTTAAAATTTTTTGAGATGAATAGTCCTATTACATTGTCAGTAGATAGTAGCAGTACAGGTTTAGGAGCAGTTTTATTTCAAAATAATGGACCAGTAGCTTATGCTTCCAAAGCATTAACTGAGTCACAGAAGTCATGGGCACAAATTGAGAAGGAATTGTTAGCAATTGTATATGCGTGTGAAAAGTTCCACCAATACATATATGGCAAACAAATAACAGTAGAAACAGATCATAAACCACTTGAACAGATATTTAAAATATCTATGAATGAAACTCCTTTAAGATTGCAAAAATTAAGAATGCGCATACAAGGTTATGACTTAGATATTAAGTACATACCGGGTAAAGAACTCTTAGTGGCTGATGCTTTATCTAGGGCATATGTACAAGATAATATATGTAATCAGGATATTGATGAGAAGATAGAAATGCATGTATGTATGATTATAGAAAATTTAAACATTAGTGAGCAAAAATTAAAAATATTTCAAGAGGAAACAGCTAAAGATGAAAACTTGAAATTGCTTATTAATTATATTCAAAATGAATGGCCCAAATATTCAGATATTCCATTTCAATTAAAGTTCTATCATTCTATTAAAGAAAGCTTATATGTAGCTAAATGTTTAATATTCAAAGAGTCAGCTTTGTTAGTACCAAAATCATTACGATCTGATATGTTAAAGCAAATTCATTACAATCACATGGGTTATGAAAAGTGTAAAAATAGAATAAAAGGATTGTTATATTGGCCACACATGTATAAGGAAATAGAAGATATGATAAAAAATTGTGACATTTGTTTACAGTTTCAAAAGAGTCATAGTTATGAACCATTGCAATTAAGAGAAGTTCCCGATAAACCATGGTGTACAATAGGAGCTGATATGTTTTTCTTTAATAATAAAATCTTTCTGTTAATAGTAGATTATCTTACTAAATATGTAGAGTTAAGTGAATTAAAAAATCAATCAGCTGAGGAACATATAAAAGCATCACAAGCATCATTCTCTAGATGGGGAATCCCTGAATTATTGTATACAGATGATGGAGCTCAATATAGAAGTTCTGTATTTGTAGATTTTTGTCAGCAATTTGGGTTGAAGCATAAGACATCAACACCATATTATGCTAGATCTAATGGGATGATTGAGCGTCACATTCAAACAATTAAAAAGATGTTAAAAAAATGTTTATTAGAAAATAAGAATATAGATTTAGCTATGTTAGAATACAGGAATATGCCTATTGATAATGAGTTGAAGTCGCCAAATGAGATGATGATTGGTAGACAAGTAGCCTCTTTGTTACCTGTGAATAAACATGGTTATGAAACAAAGTATAAGAAAATAAAAAATTATGTACAAAAGAAAAATGAAAGGTATAAAATGTATCATGATAAAAAATATAAGGGCAAAGGATTGATATTCTATAATGGACAAAATGTTTACATTAGAGATAGAAACAAGAATAACTTAATCCCAGGTAAAATTGTAAAAGAAGGGGATAAGAATAGATCTTATGTAGTATTATTAGAAAATGGGCAGAAAGTTCTGAGAAACAGATATAATATATTTAAAGGTTCAAAATACAGAAAATTTAATGTAAAAAATACATATGATTATGACGACGAAGATCTAGATTGTATAATACAAAATAATATGTTAAATGAAAGATGTTATGATGATGTAACAAATGTATCTAATGGTGACTGTGTTGACAATTTAGCTTTAGGAGATATAGAATTTAATAATCGTAGCAAAGATACTTTAAATGACATTGTGGGAAATAATGATAATATAAATTTGGAAGATGTTAATTCTGATGATGATAATTTTGTAGATTGCTCTGATGAACAGACTGATCTTGGAGTTAAAAACGACAGAGTAAATAGTAAAACTAAGAAGGTTGTTACATTTAATTTTGACAATGTTGTTGTAGAAAATAGAAAAACCAGAAGCGGTCGAATGGTTAAGAAACCAAGTTATTTGCGTGAATATTGTAATGATTAATTAACTATTTGTATGAAAAGAAAAGGGATGTGAGAGATTGTTAATCTATGACAAGACTCTATGGTCGAGAGTCGATGGTTGTCGCCGAGGCCGGAGGCCTGTCAGGAAAATTGAATGTGATCACCTAAGCTGTAATACCTACGTAATAAATACATAAGAAATATTAAAAGGTGTTTTAATATAATAATAAAACACCTGACACTGAGGGAGCCGTGGCGCATGATTGGTCAGTGAAGAGAACCCGCCAATTCAGTTCACGTGCAAGGCGGTTCGGTATGGTTCCCACGGTCCCACGCACATGGGTCACCAGATGTGCTTCCGGAGTTCCGGGGTGAGATTTAGAGGCACCCTCGCTCCAGGCGGTCGAGACCCTCGCGCTTTGTTGTCGAGACGCACGCCATGACTTCCGCGATCCTGGTGTGGTTTATTTGAACCCTTTCGCGGAAGGGCGTCAATTGTTGTAGCATCTGTGTGGTTGCTGGCTGCCTACATATGCATAGGTACGTAGCTATAAATACATAGCTACATACGCATAGTTACGTATATAACTCACTAGTAGTTCTTCACTCCCCAAACGCAACGGGGCAGCACTTTCCACACATGCAAATTTTACCACAGAGTTGTCACTCTTTAACTATATACTTACTATACTCTTTGAGTGGCATTTAGCCAAGAATTTTTATCAAGGATATGTTCATCCAGTTTATAGTATGCTTGCTTACACAGCGTGCGTTTAAATAGGAACTGCAAATTCGTGATGTCCATTAGGGATCCGTGTGCGTTCGCGCAGCGGAATGTTGTTGAATTTAAAGATTTTAAATATGCAGATATTTAGTGTATGACGTCGTGTAATTGTGTATGGTAAAAAAAAATTTGTGCATGCAGCCATTGTGGAGAAATTCACCAAAAACTGATTCCGCTAGGCGAACGTTGTCCTGGCGGAACTTTTTTTAATCCATTGACTTTAGAAAAAAGAGATGTGTCCAAAAATTAGTGTGTAATTGTGTATGTATGAATAAAATTTGTGCATGCATAGACTTCGGAGAAATTCAAGTTTCCGCTGCGCGAACGTTTGGCCATTAGCTAGTTTTCATATAAAGCGCTTACATAGAGAGCTGTATATTTTTACATACGTTGTTTTGAATTTGTGCATATTTGTGTACAAAACAGATTTAGAAAAAATCGTAGGGCTAAAGAGATAAAAATATAAACGTAAAACACGCTTTTTAGGTCATAGTTCTTAAAGTATGCACTTTGGGGTCTAGATTTTCACGTTTATACAAACCTTGTAGGTGTCTGCAACATACTGCCAAATATCAATGATGTTGCTTTAGTAATTAAAGATATATAGGACAATCTACCATGACAAAATCACTGTTTCCAAAGCAGTCAAATATCACGACATTCTAAAGGAATTGCATGGTAAAATGTATGCCAATAATTAGTGTATTCATTCAACTATTCACATGCAAAATTTCATGTCATTAAATTCAGTAATTAAAGAAAAACAATTAAAATACTGACGAAGCATCGAAAACCTACATAACCCGACCAAGTTCGGATAGCTATAAAAAAGCGGCCGTGCCATATATCTTATGAACGTTCTTAACCTTCCAGTATAGTATTCATTAATATGGCACAGTTGCGTACACAAGCGTTAGGAAAAGATAAAACAATTGCATTTCTTGAATGATAAATGTTTTTTTATAATAACGCCACTATCTACAAAGGCAATACACAAAGGGGGCTGTACTATTATAGATACTTACAATATTTCGGTTTAAAGTCATTTATTTCCCAACAGAAGAACATTATTACATTATAGTTCCCTTACTTAATGAGAAATGTTAAATTAATATAAGCAGGTAACGTTTGAGAAGTTGTGAGTTTGTAGGCCAGGGGACAAGTATGGCTAAGTTTATAGTTCATGGGTTCCAACCCAAGTAGGCACTTTACTTTGTGTAAATTGTTTCATTGCCATCACAAGAAAACATATCTACCAGACCACCAACTATCCCGGGGCTAGGGTAGTTTATAGCTCTATCCCTCACAGAGGGGAGGTTTATGTCCCGGTAGTGGGTACATTATACGCTGAATAAGCTAAGGGTGTCAAGTAAAAAAAACAAAAATAATAGAATAAAACCTATTTACTATTTAATACAAAATAATATTACAGAAAAAATCATATTTAATTAACTACGTACATAGTACTATAATCCACAGAATCATTTTTTAATTTCGTACTATATCCGTTAAAGTCTTTATTGCAAAAACAGACATTAGCTATAAATTATTAGACGACTTGACGAATTAAGGTCACGCGTATATAAACAAGCACTACGAACCTGCTAACAAAAGGTACACGTTTTTTTTTTTTTTTCTATGCAGAAAGGGTTTAAATACACGCACTTTTTAATTGGCAGCCCTAAAAGTCCACAGATGCATTATAAACTTAGTATTGTTGTCAGCTCTTGTTGCCCGACATGAGAAGAGACAGAAGAGCTGCCTTTTCTTTCTCCTTCTTTCTTACTACGTCCAGGCTGCGCGTACGCCACGTACTCTTCCTTAGCTTGATGGGTCTACTGCCTACGTAGCGACCTGTAATAAATATCAAATTAATGGGCTTGTAACCACCAATTGTATTCAAATCTTTACTTAGAAGTCCGATTGACACCAAAGTTAATACAGTAGAGCCTCGTTAATCCAGAGAGGCAAAAACGAGACCCTTTTCGGTTAATCGAGGCGTCCGGATTATAGTATGCCATATTTAAATGTTAATAAAACACATGTTTAACCTTAGTTTCTTTATGTCGCCTACAGTTGACCTACCTATGCCAAACTTCCGAGCAATGACAGGGTAGCTGTGACCTTTATCTAACATTTCTATAATCCGCAGTCTTTTAATGTCAATGTCGTATGTTTACTTGGCGGCACCATGATGTTAGCAAGAGCGCTAAATTGACACTATACGTATAGACGTATAGTGATAATCGCTTTTGGTGATTGCACCAAAAGCGATAAACAAAATACTGACGGACGGCGCATTGGTTCGTGCACCCGCACCTTCCCTCGCCGGCCTCCCCTGCGAATCCCATTACCCGGCCAGATTACAGCGATCACCGTATAAGCGGGAGTCCTGATTACTAAGGTCGTACTGTAGTTCATTCGAGCAACTCTATTTGAGAAGTGTCGAAAAACAGTTTGCAATAAAAGCTAATGCTACTCTTGTAGCCAGAGAACGAACTGTCTCATGTATACTTACTTGGCTAAAGGTATTAGAATATACTAATTTTAGAGTTGACAGTATACAATATGTAAAGAAAACCCTGTCCGATCCGTGAAGGTATTGTTAGGTATCGATAACTGATTCTACTAATGCCCACAAAGACAGCATAAACTTAAAAAAAAATTCCCCTAAAAAAATTAATATTATTTCGCAAAAAGAGATAACTTAATACATGTGCGATAAGCAACCCCTTCCGCGGGCGGCGGGGGGCAGGGCACGCGGCACCTGTGACGTGGTCGCGTCGCTATTCGCTTATAATACTTTTTTAAAAATTACCAAATTTCTGGGAAATTGGAATTAATTCCTGGGAAAAAAGGATTATTTCAAAATTCATTAGTATTGTTACTATGATGATTATGTAAAATTTTATATTATATTATTTTGGTCAAGTGTTTACCTTACCTTTATTATCCTTATGGGTCAGACAGGGTTTTCTTTACATATTGTATATGTATACCAATTTCTTCTAAATAGTTTTTGTTTGGCATGTAGCAGCAAAGGTTGATATTATTGTAAGGATTCTGTACGTGATTAAACAAGTAATGCAATAATCTTACCATCCATCTCCTTCATCGCCTTGATGAAGTCTCCGGGGTCTTTGAAGCTGACAAAACCAAACCCTTTACTCTTGTTTGTTCGCTTGTCTCTTATAACTTTAGCTTTTTGGAATGAACTGTATTTACTGAAGGTGCGCGTCTAGAACGAAATAATAATAAAAGTAAAATATCTGTTTTTAAAATATGAAAATGTGCGCATTTTCTCATTTAAGCCCTTTTTGATATTTATGCCCCAAACTACACTTTTCCTAGTGTGTCCCTAGGGGCCATCCATAAAGTACGTGACACGAATTTCATGATTTTTTGAGCAATCTGTAACAAGGATTGGGGGGGGCCAATCCTTGTTACAGGTGTTCACATTTCTGAGACCCCCCCTCCCTAGTGTGACGTCACATGTTTTGCAATTTCACATTGAAGAATTCTTAAATTAAAACAGCAGTTCGGAATTTAGTTATATTTCCATTTAAATTATGTACTTTTTTAATGAAATCAACATTATATCAAATATTTGAAACAATAACAAAGCAATAAACTACTAAATATAAAAAAGAAAGAAACTCAAAGGGCTCGTAGGCGATCTGCGTGTGTCACTAGAGCGGGTATGAACTCGTAAACAAAACAATTTAAACCGTATTGTCCCAAAGATAGAGTTGGAAATATTTTTTAGTTTATAATTAATATTTCAAATTACGCGATTACTACCTCTAGATATATTAGATTTTGAAATGTAATGTTACGAAACTTAGTACCCCACCCACCCCTTGTCACACCATGTCACACTTTGTCGACTCCCCCCTCCCCCCTTTATGTGTGACGTCCTTTATGGATGACCCTTATCTTAAATGATCACACAGCACCATTTGCATGTTCGGTAACTGTAAATACTTACCAGCAGTTCATCTGTGACGTCATTTCCGAGATCTCCACAGAACATGCGGAAGTCATCGTCAGTCCAGTCCAATAGTGTCACATCCTCCCAAACCTGACCTCCAGCTGTCCTGACAACCTGACAAACATAGAATAATTATGCAGGATTGACAAACATAGAACAGCTAATTAGAATCCCGTAGTTGACAAAATGCTTATAAGCTTTTAAAAAAACGTTGTCCAAAACGAGGAATTACTCCTGTATCGTGAGAGCCTTTACAAAGCAGGTTTTAAATTTTCAAAAAATTTTACATACCCAAAGTAATTTAAATTCACATGCTCAAAGAGCCAGACCCAGAATAACTACCTGCAGGCCATACAAATATTTGTTCCGTGCGGGAATCGAACCCGCGATACGCAGCGTAGCATTCGATCACTCAGTCACTACGCCAACCGTGTCAAGCAACAATAAAAAAAATTATGAAAATCAGAGGCACTTAACAGAAAGAGGGATATAATTAAGTTAGGTATACTCTAATTATGTAAAGCCCCACCTTTCTGTTCTTCTTCTCCTTTTTAGGCTTCGTCACGGTATCGGGTACACTGATGGTGGGCGGGGGCGGTGCCACGGGTTGGGGCTCCACCACAGGCTCCGGGCGCGGCGGCGGGGGTGGCGGGGTGCGCTTCTGTAATAATATCATGTCAATCGAATCAAGGTTCTTAGCAAGGTATACAATCACATTGACCTTATTATCTGAGGTATGACGGTCTTGGGAGAGGGAGAGCCATCATTTTACAAATATAAATTTTACTCATTAACAATCAAGTAAGTAGGTATTGTGAATTAGAATTTTGTAATAGGTAAGCCAATGGTTGAAGGTGAAGGAAAACATCTTGAGGAAACCTGGACTTTAAGTCTGAAGTCGCCAACCCGCATTGAGCAAGCGTGGTGATTACGCGCATTCCTTCTCTGTATGAGAGGAGACCTGTGCCCAGCAGTGGGACGATAAAAATGTTGATGATGATGAAGCCTGAAGGTTTACCATGGCCAAAATTCTCTCATTCTCCTGTCCTTAATTCTACCCTTTAGTTTTTTTTATTGGCCTTTCAGATTAAGCAGGTAGAGAACGCTAACTTCATCTAGTTTTTTTTTTTTTTTTTAATAATACATATATCATTTACAATCAACAAAAATACTGCCTTACCCTCTTCCGACTTTCTTTTTCTTTCTTCTCCTCATCCTCTTTAGGTTGCTTGTAAAGTTTGGGGGCTGCTGACAGCACAACAGGTTGTGGCTTAGGCGGAGGAGGTGGTATAAGCTGAGGCCCCGGTAGGCCAGGGCGGAGAAACGTTAAGGCGGGCGGGAACCCGCCTTCTGTGCCACTTGGACGTAACCTTACCTGTTGGTAAGGAACAGTGTTACTAGTTTGATCAAATGGTTTAAAGTACAAGAACTTGCCAGTAGAGTCGAGCATGGCATCAGTGGGACCTGAACACAGCGGGCCACTTCTTTTGAGAGCTGCATGGAGGATAAAAGGACAAATCACAAAACATGTGCTTTAGGAGCTAGTTCTAGTACTTTGGTAAAACAGGTACCCTCCATAAGATTAGATGTGGTTTGAGGAAAATACATACATTGGAGTAGAGTTGCGGAAACCAGTCAACATTACATATTACTTATTTATATTGAGCATATTATTTTAAAATACATGACTGCACAAAAACAGTCCCAGATTAGAATATGAATACAAATAAAACATGTTGAAATATTAATGTTAAAAGTAAATGAAGCATCACCAGAAATCACACTTGTTTTCAACTATAATAGAACAATGTTCTTAATAAAACAAGGCATAAAATGAGTTTAGTGCAAATTGCATATATAGAACCATATGGCAAAGCATTTAGCTTGGTTTGATATACAGTATGTTAAATAACAGAGGGCGTTCCCTTAAACTCGTTAATATATATCATTAATAGATTAAAATAAAAATATCAGCATAGAAAAATAAGCATAAAAAAATTCGAATAAAAAAAAATTCTAATTGGAAATAAATTTGAAACCTCCTGTTTTAAATCAAAATAGTAGTCGTCATGTATAAATAAATTGCGACGTTGCCGTCTTTCATGTTCGCGTGTACAGTGTGTTTCTTTTACATGTCAATTTAAAATTTTTATTGAATATTTTCTTATTGGAAAATTTTTAAAACATTTTGTTTTCGAATGGAAATATTTTTTTTAGCATGTATGTATGCTATACTATTTCGGGTTAACGGGAACGCCCTCTGTTAGTTAACATACTGTATGTATTTATTTCTACTTCTTAAAGAAACTGCGCATAATCATATGGAAATCATGATCATGCCATGATAAGGAACCAGGCTGTGTACTGTAAACTCAAAACATTTATATAAAACCAGTCGTTGCCCGCGACTCCGTCCGCGTGTTGATATAAAATAAGCGCCTGTTAAAATAATGGAAGCAATATGTACGTCCGCGTCTGCCCCCGTTTTCGCAACATTTTTGTTACTGCTCTGCTCCTATTGGTCATAGCAAGATGTTATATAGCCTATGTCCTTTCTCAAGCTCTAAACTGTGTACCAAATTTCATTACAATCGGTTCAGTAGTTTTAGCGTGAAAGCCGGACAGACAGACAGAGATACTTTCGCATTTATAATATTAAGTAAGGATAAACCAATTTAAGATAGTTGCTCATTCCAAAACAGAAACTATGGAAAAGAAACGGCTAGAAACTCTGTGGTCACTCTTAAATCAAAATAATATGGTTACCAAGTAATTGGTACCAACAAGTTAGAAATTATGTATGTGAGATGCAGAATTTTAACAGTGCCCATAATAAGAAAATAAATATAACATTATTCTCAACCTTAGAAGCATTAGGTTGTAGGTCTAACAACTATACATACATACTAATGCTTCTAAGGTCTAAATTTGAAATATTTAACTAATACAAGCATCCATAGATGTAACTAGCTGTATCCTGCACATAAAGAATCCCTAGATTTAAAAATTTCGCTATGTTTAGAAATTTTATTAAAAAAAAATTATTACCTATAGTTGAGCCAAACTCGATAAAGAATAGAGGTAAACAAACCGTTGCTAGGCAATGAGTAGTTTATGCCTAAAATACAGACGTTAAGAACCTTGTCTACATAGATGATTTTCATAAAAGTAATAATCCTACTTCCTACTAATCTAAACAGTTTATTTATGTTTAGATATTTATGATTTGCATGGAACGCTTAACAGATTTGAATGAAATATGACACGTATCTAAGCTAATTTCCTAATAGGTTAAATTTTTTGATATATATATTATAATTAGTCCATACCTGAAAATATTACAATGCATGTGTTATGTAGTTGATTTGAAAGTCATTAAAATACGCAAAATTGTATTCACTAATGCCTCAAATTTATTCATTGGTTGAATTCCACAGAATGTGTTTTTTGTACCTGGATTTCGACCATCTTTCTTTTTTTGAGTTTTGTGAGTTTGAGAATTTTTTTACTAATATTCCAATAATAACAACAAAAACTTTGTCTACTTCCTCCACTTCTGCTTATGCCACACTAAAAGAATGTGTTCCAGAATGTGACAAACACTTTGAATTTACGTTTGTGGCTGCTAAAGACATTATAGAATCTTTTAAGGATCTTGATGTAAAAAAAAAACTGCCGATCATTGGGGTTTGTCAGTATATACTGAAGTTTCAAAAGTGTCACATCTGGTATATTTCCTGATTTGATGAAACTTAGTAAAGTAATTCCACTGCTCAAATCTGGTAGTACAACTGATCCCACGAATTTTCACCCAATTTCGATATTACGAACTTTGAGCAAAATTTTTGAAAAAATAATTTTGAAACAGTTGTTGAGGCACTTTAACTTACATAATTTATTGCACGTGAAACAATTTGGTTTTACAAAGGGTCGTTCAACTACGGATGCGGGCGTGGCGTTGCTGAAGAACATATTTGGGGCCTGGGAGGAATCGCAGGATGCTCTTGGTATTTTTTGTGATTTGTCCAAGGCCTTTGATTGCATACATCATGATACCCTTATTAGGAAATTGTATCATTATGGTTTAAGGGACAGAGCTCTCGACCTTCTGACTTCTTATCTGAATAATCGAATTCAGAGGGTTGATGTTAATGGCAAGATATCTGCAGGATCTGTGGTCACCATGGGCGTTCTGCAGGGCTCAATCTTGTTTTTAATTTATATTAATGACTTACCTCATCACGTGAGGGATAATCACAACATAGTATTGTTCGCGGATGACACTTCTCTTATTTTTAAAGTCAAGCGTCAGCTAGCACAGTTTTGACGAAGTTAACAAAGCACTTTCTAAAGTTGTCCATTGGTTTAATGTAAATAACCTTCTTTTAAATGGAAAAAAAAACTAAAATCATTAAATTTTCTACGCCAAATGTCAGGCAACTAAGTACCAATGTTCAACTGAATGGAGTAGAGTTGATCCCTGTCGAGTCGAAGGTTTTTCTTGGATTAACTATTGACGCCAAGTTACAATGTGGTCCTCACATTGAGAAGCTGTCGAGTAGACTCGGTTCCGCTGCCTTTGCTGTTAAGAAAATTAGACAGATAACTATGTGGATACAGACCGAATTGTTTATTTTAGTTATTTTCATAGTCTTATGACTTATGGGATTCTTCTCTGGCGAACTTGTACAGAAAAGGACTGTTCGAGCCATTTACAACCTTGGTCCTAGAGATTCTCATAGAGAAAAATTCAGAGAGGTGAGCATTCTGACTGTAGCTTCACAATATATATTTGAAAATCTTATGTATGTACATAAATATATGTTGGATTTTAAGAAAATAAGCGATATTCATAATATAAATACCAGGAACAAACACAATCTTGCTGTACATCATACTCGTCTCCACAGAGTAGGCAACTCGTTCATGGGTCAATGGACCATGGACATTCGAAACTTACCCATTAAACAATTTAAAAACTATCTATAGGCCAAACTTTGCAAAAAGGGGTATTATAAAATCACAGATTATTTAGAAGACAAAAAAGCTTTGGACTGAGCTGCTCGCTCTGTTAAGCATTGTTATTAAGCAATATGCGTATTTATAAGGTAAATTGTTGTAAACGTTTTCATTTTTAATGTCTGGACTTGAAAAAAGACTATCCCTGAGTTTGTTTCGGCTATTTCTTCTCAGAGGCAGTCAGTTAGGAAATGCCGGCTTCATCTAGTTTAAAAAAAAAACATATGACGTGTAAAAGTGATCAGTGATCCTACTTGATAAACGATTTCATTTCATTTGTAGGACTACCACGTAAAATTAATTTGGACTTTTTAATGGTTTTTCGAAATACCAAGTTATTATGCATGTTATTCTAGTGATTCTATTGAAATATGCTGCAATAGGAATTGTTGATAAATAGCTAGCATGTAAGTCGATAATCATGTAAATAACAGGAGATTTGTAAAACGTGAGTTGTGATAACCCTAAATTGGTTTGTTTACCTCTATTCTTTATGGAGCTAGAGAATGGTATAGATTAGATTATAACTAAACTAGCAGCCGCCCGGGAATACGGAATAGTTATGCTCCGCTCCTATTGGTCGCAGCGTGATGTTATATAGCCTTAAGCCTTCCTGGGTTAATGGGCTATCCAACGCAAAAAGAATTTTTCAAATCTGTTTTTCTAAGACCCAGGCCAATCAGGAAAGGATCGTTTTCCATCATGACCTGGCCGGGGATCAAACCCGGGGCCTCCACGCCGCAGGCAGGCGTGTTGACCGCTGCGCCACGGAGGACGACATAGATTAGTATTCAAACAACTACCTGTGATGGCACCATGATGGAGGGTGGTGGTGGCGGTGGCGGTACTGTTGGAAACATCATAGACATATCAAAGGGAGGCGGCATCAAGGGCGCAGCAGCGCGCTCCAACTGTTGTTGCACAGCCCCAAATGTGGCTGCACCGATGACGGCCCGGGAGACCACACTATCACCGCCAGAGATCTCCGCTTCAAACCTGGTAATACAAATAGTACACACTATAGTAGGATGAAAGGCATCAAATCAGACTTTAAGGGAATCTTTTGCAAGCTTCTGCTCAAGCAAGCACTGCAGTTCAGTGCAGTATTTTGGTACTTAATTATTGTTCTTCAATTAGCTTACAAAGGAGAATGGGCAAACGGTACCCGGCTCCAATAGGTATGATTGTTAATAGGAAGTGTTGTTTAAAAGGTCTTACTGAGAGAAACAAATTTACTATAGCTGCCAGTCTTAACCCTGATTGTGTTTGGAGATACGTAGAGAGATAGATAGACAACAGTTTTGTCAACTAGTAAAAACCCTATTCCTCCAGTTGCCCTTTGCGTTTCAGGGCCATGACAACCTGTTCAAAAAGTCCCGTGGCCCCGGTGTTAATCATACATATACAGCGAGTCAATACGAGTATACAATCTAGTTGGGAGATCTCCATATTAAGACATATTTTTGTTGATCACCAGTGCAAATTCTATTGCACATGTTTAACCAGGTGACATACACCATCGAAAGGTACATAGGCTATGCAACACATGCGGGATTTAATGCTCTTTCATAAATGCTGTTATAGTTGATAACAATATGTAAAATTTTAAATCTACTCACTTCATCATCACCATCATCATTCTCCTGCCCTTATCCCAATTTATTTGGGGTCGGCGCAACATGTCTTTTTCTTCCATGCATCCCTATCAGAAACCATCTCGGCAGTCACCCCCTTCTTAGCCATATCATCCTTCACACATTCCATCCATCGTTTCTTTGGTCGTTTGGTTGGTTTGGGTTTGGTTTGGTTGGTTTGGTGGTTTTGGTCGTTTGGTTGGTTGGTTTGTTTGGTCGTTGGTTTGGGTTGGTTTGGTGGTTTGGGTTTCTTTGGTTGGTTTGGTCGTTTGGTTGGTTTGGTTTGGTGGTTGGTTTGGTGGTGGTTTAAATCTACTCACTTATTGCTAAAATATATGATTATTATTTAAAGGATGCTTGTTTTCTTGCTTCTTTTAATAATAGAATCCTAAGTGTGTTCATCATCATCAAAGTCGTATCGAATTCCAGCTTTATTTTAATAATATAAGTAGTTTGTAGTAAATTCTGATTTAGAAAACCTAGCAAGATTACTGCTTCCCAAACGTGAATAGGGAAAACAGGAACAAGCAGCATGGTAGACGTTTTCC
>JADWQK010000565.1:0-33146 GCA_017933935.1 Sesamia nonagrioides | reverse complement strand
GGTATATGTAACGTGTGACTACGCCTTTCCAAACATGAACATTTATCTCTACATAGTGAATATTGCATACTTCAGAATAGTATTGTAAGACATTATTGTCAATTTACAACGAAGGCATCTTGGTAGAGTCTACTGTGTTCATTTACTTGCAACTATATTAGCAACTTTGTTCAGTTCAGTATTCTGAAAATCTTGTTTTATACTTTTTCAGCGTCGTTTTTTGTCGTAGTTGGGTTTTAGTTTTTTTTACTTTTTATTATTTGTACTATTTTGGTGTTAAAGTGTATTTGTGGCGCATAATATTAACAAAAGTTAAATTGACGAACTAAAAACTAGGTAGTTAACATACGACATCTCTTTTGACTTATCGGCGTATAGTAATATGTAGAGATGTCCTATTTTACTATTTCATAGCGCTTGGATCGTAGCGCGTATAGCAACGGTTTCCCCGTATGAATCTCCCGGTTTTTCGTAGTAGCGACGCACATTTGCGCCGATGGCAGCGAATGGGTCATGAATTAGTGGATGAGGTCGTTAGTATAAAAAGATTGGATGTTTTTCTAACGGTGGTAGGCCATAACATCGGCTGCCGGCAGAAGTTACCACCCACCAGACAAAGTCTTGCCGCCAAGCGATTCGTCGTATTCCAGCATGATGTCTGGTGAAGCCGTACGGAGGACAGGTCTGAGCAGTTGTGTTGCGTTGTGTGGCGAGTACGATGCGCCAAATGTTGTTGTGTCGAGAGTTTGGTCGTGGAGAGTCTCCAGATCAATCTCCCTCTGGCGCAGCATCGTTGGTCGTGTTGGTCTTGGGTTTAACATTGCATCACCTGGCTCAACTGCCGTCATCCTTGCTATTCCTAAGTTTTTTTAAGTGAATAGGCTTAATAAACTAGTGCGCTTTACCATCAATGATTGCGTCACTGCTTACCATCAGGCGGGATTGCAGTCAAGCGCTAGTTTATAATTATTAAAAAAAAAACACATATATTAAGAGGACCTGGGAAGATTTCTTAATCTATCTAATTCTGCTAACGATCGACTGTCATGTGGATTTTTAAGTAATTTATTATGATCCAAGGCACTTATAAATAATCCCTCCATGGTTTTAACTCTACTGAGAGCGACATAGGCCTGTCCTTTAGCAAACAATGACTTTCCTAGATCGATAACTTTTTTATCTAGAGTACAACCTTGTAATTTATGTACAGTACAACCCCAAGAAAGAATCAGCAGGAGCATTTTACGCTGAATTTGCCCAGAACCCCTCAAGCCGTCAAATTCAGTGAGGCAAGGCTCGATTTTGATAAGTCCGTTAATATCTGCTTTTATGGATGCGTCGTCAAATTGTATGAGAACAGCGCTTGGCTGTTCTCCTGTTCCAACCGATCGCGCCGAAGAGCAGGCCATTCGAAGGCCTTCACCACTCCCATCGCTCCGTTTACCAAACCCTGGTTTACATTCAAATTTCTACGAAGCATTACTAGGGATTATGTACAAACATAAAGTAATTGTGAAGCTCTTTCAGATGATACCAAATACGGTATATTTATTTTAATTTTATATTAACATAGAACTTTTTGTCCGCTAGAGGGCGTAATACTAAATTTGGTGACAAGCTTTATAGCTCATAACCAACAGAATATCAAGACCCTTCTAATGGTTCTGCAGTGGTCTTATTCTGATAAGTAGTAAAGAAGCTATCTATGAACGAAAAGATGTGAATTATATGCAATCAGCCCATGAATACAGGCAAAGTCACAAGCAAATGCTAGTATTATATATATATATTCAAAATGTACAAGTAAAGCCCTTTCAAATGATACCAAACACGGCATATTTATCTTAACTTTATTTTTTTACTCTGTATATTTTGTCCGCTAGAGGGCGGCACATTAGATTTTGTGAAACTCCATATAGCCTATAACCAGCGGACAATTAAGACACTTCTAATGATATATCATTTGTCGAATTCGAAGAAGTAGTTTAGAAGTTACGAGGGAACAGATGAACATACATACATACATACATACATACATACATACATACATACATAGCCTGTCAAAATCATAACCCTCCTTTTGCTTTGCCGTAGTCGGGTAATTAAACTTACGCTTCCACAAAGTTCTTACCTCCAACAATTTAAGTATAAAATACAAACTTAAAAATATATTTAGTACTTTACGGGAACTTGACCAATAAAAATATATTTAGTACTTTACGGGAACTTGAAGAATAAACATTTAATTAGTACTTTACGGGAACTTGACCCATAAAAATATATTTAGTAGGTACTTTACGGGAACTTGACCAATAAAAATATATTTAGTACTTTACGGGAACTTGACCAATAAAAATATATTTAGTACTTTACAGGAACTTGATCAATAAAAATATATTTAGTACTTTACGGGAACTTGACCAATAAAAATATATTTAGTACTTTACGGGAACTTGACCAATAAAAAATATATTTAGTACTTTACGGAAACTTCAACCAATAAAAAATATATTTAGTACTTTACGGAACTCTGACCAATAAAAATATATTTAGTACTTTACGGGATCTTTTACCAATAAAAAATATATTTTAGTACTTGAAGGAACTTGACCAATAAAAAATCATTTTAATAAGTATTGTACTTATTATATTTATTTCTTTCTTCTTTGACTTCGCACGGTTTGTGCATTTAGCCCATGTCACGTAATAAGTTTTCATTCATGTCGAAAAAGACGGCCACGTGAACCGTCTATGAGGGAGATTTGAGGCAAAGTCATGATGAGGCCACTGTGCTGCGATATCTCAATGTTCTTTATGAATTATTTAATAAATGCACTTTTTATTTTTTATTTTTATTTAATATGGGACAATAAACAGCTACAATATAAAAAATTTACAAACAATATATAACATTATAGGTAGTATAACAATATTGCAGCCCACTACATTATCCGCATGTTAACAATACAAGGAATAAGGTAAAAAGAGCGCCACTAGATGAGCATTATTCAGCATAAGCAATATACATATAATCAAGAACACCTGAACACAATAAAAAAAAAAAATACAAATTTGAATAATACTGGAATTAATTACAAGGGTTTTTTCCTTATTAACACAAACAAGAATTAAGACCAAACAAAAAAAAAAAAACAAGAAAATAATTAAGGAAATTAAATAAGTGAATTATTACAATTCTAAATATATTGAAATTAAATAAAAAGGTTGAAATTAATTAAATTATGAATAATACACACACTATTTCTCACCATCATTAGATAATATTTTCAATACATTAGATTTTAAAACTACATAAATTTAATTTATTTTTACTACATAAATCGCGCACTTTTATTTATTAAACGACACTATAAATAATTTTAAAAGTCCTATGAGAAATGAGCGTGACACTCAGCTTGACTTTCCCACCAAAACTCCCTTTTAATAAGCAATTAATGTATGTTCTTTTTTTTTGTACTGTGGTTCTAGTTATGACTTTGTGACCATTTCAAGTAAAATAAAAATCTTCAAAAGTTCTTCTTTCTTTCTTTTTTGGCTTCGCACGATTTGTGCATTTAGCCAATGGCACGTAGGTAATGAATTATTCATGTCGAAGAAGGCGGCCGCGTGAACCGTCTTACGAGGGAGGTTTGAGACAAAGTCATGATGTGGCCGTTCTTTATAATTGTTTAATGAATGCATTTTTTACTACATAAATCACACACTTTTATTTAGTAAACAACACTACAAATAATTTTAAAAGTCCAACGAAAAATGAGTGTGACACTCAGCTTGACTTTTCCGCCAAAACTCATTTATGTTCTTAAATTCCAGATTAAAATAAAAATAATGTTACCAATCTTGCTACTCAATAACGCTAAATAAATAAAATCCTGGCATTGTAATCGATAATTGTATTTTAAAAATATTTTTTATTATTTAGATAGTTCTAAATAAAAATAAAATCTCTTTACTTCTAATTTATATGTATTTTCGTCCTGTTTTACAATTATTAGTTTTATAGATTATTAGAAATCGATTCTCCAACTGTGTTCGATAACATAATTGTCTTGTAATAGCAATCCTGCGCGCTTGTCTAAACTGACATTGACATATCTTGTTTGTCGTCGGAGTATACGGTACGGTTGCTTTTTTTCGAATCCCTCTGCGTTTGCGTTAAGTTACAGACCTACCGTAAAACGGGGTGAATAGAAGTCGCGGGGGGAATAGAGAAAAAATTAGGGATAATTACAAACGTTTTTTTATGGCCATCTCGGTGTCTCCAGTAAAAAACCGGCAACTTTACCAAAATTTTGGTAATATTTTTTATAGTCTGGCAACCTTTGATTTGTGGCAAAATGAAATGAAATGAAATGAAATCGTTTATTAAGTAAGTAGGATCACTGATCACTTTTACACGTCATGTTTATTTTTTATTTTATTTTTTTAACTAGATGATGCCGGCATTTCCTAACTGACTACCTCTGAGAAGAAATAGCCGAAACAAACTCAGGGATCATCGTCTTTTTTCAAGTCCAGACATTAAAAAAATGAAAATGTTTACAATAATTTACCTTATAGAGCGAGCAGCTCAGTCCCAAGCTTTTTTGTCTTCTAAAATAATCTGTGATCGGTCTTGAAATCGTTTAATGGGTAAGTTTCGAATGTCCATGGGAAGCTTGTTGTAAAAGTTATACATTGACCCATGAACGAGTTGCCTACTCTGTGGAGACGAGTGTGATGTACAGCAAGATTGTGTTTGCTCCTAGTATTTATATTATGAATATCGCTTATTTTCTTAAAATTCGAGATATTTTTATGAACATACCGACTGCCCCTAAGTACAGTATCGAAACTGAAATTTTAGGTTTTTTTTTTATTGCTGCAAAACACCCCTCTTTTAGTATATTTTTACACTCTAAAAGAAATTAAGCTATAATATGGCTTTTATCCATATTTTGTACTGGTATAATATCGATACTTGACAAATGATCCAGCCTAAACGATCGAATGTTCACTATCGATACTGTACGCGGAGGCAAGAAGCGTGAGAGTAGGACGAAACTACCCATTTCGTTACTGTACACCGCGACCCTTGCCCGCGCTTTGTTTTAATTTATGTGATGATTTATTTAATTAACATTAAATAAAGCTCTAAGTAACTGAATTTTGAACTAAGTTATCACTACTCGATGAATTCTATCAAAAGTTCCAGATTCGATTTTGTACATCGTTCAATTTTTTGATTGAGGTATCGAAAGTGACTGATTCGATATTATTCGATGATGTTATTTTAATTTGCATTATCTAATCTGCCACATTCATTATTACACACGGGTACATGATTTAATGATGTTATCGAATATACCACTTACGATAGTTTCAATTGGAATAATTTGTATATTTCGATACTTGTTATTTATTAAATTCTAGTAAAAATAAATTTTAATGGTCTTGCTTATTTAAATATGTTAAATAGTTTTATTTTTATCATTTTACGATGTTATTGGTTCCTTGGTAATGGACGCTCTTGCTCAAATGTTACTGGTTCGATCCCCGATTAGTGCTTTGCATTTGTGTGCATGTCTACATGTCTGTTCGCACTGGTGAAGGTGTTAACTATGTATTATAATAAATATATATTTACAATAGAAAAGTATACTTCTTATGTGAGTTTATAGGTTCATGTACTCCTTACCGATACTCGGCTATTGCGGCTAATCTCAATGATCAGCAATCGATGAAGGACATATTATAATTATTGTAGTGCACAAATGTGTTCGCGGACAAAAGTGCACTTTTTATTTCTTTACCTTTGTATTTCGACGGGTCACGACCAAAGAGGGCAGACAGCTTAACTGCTTTCCGAAGCACGGGGGTACAAGACCGTCAACTTCCAGACTCCGGTCTGTCACCGAGAAATTCTTAACCGAAAAACTCAGGAACAAATTTTGGACTGACCCGGAGATTGAACTCGGGACCTCAAGCGCAGCCGTCGCTTTAAAGTCACAGGACAAGTCGTGGTGGCCTAGTGGTTAAAACACCAGCCCCTCAAATATGAGTGTACGGGTTCGATTCCAGGTCAGGCAAGTAAACTCGTAATAATTTGTCGATGTATCTGGAGTGGGAAAACTTTCATCTTTATAATAATGCCGCCCAAACTTTAGGCCAATATACCGATATTATTAATGAAAACATGAATATAGCATTCTTCGTGCCCAAAAAGAATTTATGCGACAAGTTACAGTTACACTTTTTCCAATGAAAAATCTCCAACTGGTGACCATATTAACGCTCATAATTTATACATTATATGGAGAGTAAATAAATTGCTAGAGATTTTAAAAATAAAGATAAAAACCTGTCACAAAATTCATCGAAAATAGTATGTGCTACATTTGATTTCTTTTTGTGGACATACTGTACAGGAAAGAGAGGGGCGAATGAACTAAGTAGTAGCTTTCTTCAATTTGTTAAAAGAAAAGTAGAAGAAGGTCCTAATGATTTTTTCTTTTGGTCTGATAACTGCCTGGGCTAAAATCGCAATCAATTAGTGTATTCCCTTTACATGTACCTAGCCAAAAAATTTAAAATAAATATCACTCTTCGCTTTGTAGAACCAGGGCTTACAGAGAACGAAGGCGATAGCGTATACGCTCTTATTATATATCCCTTAAATATATATATATCGACGCGTGAAAGGCAATCATATCTAAGCGACAAAAATTCGTAAATTGAGTTCTATACACCAAACGACGCAGAATAATCTGGCGGTTCGAATGGTGTATATAACTCAATTTACGAATTTTTGTCGCTTAGATATGATTGCCTTTCAAGCGTCGATATACACTCCTGATCAATGGTGTGTGTTAGTGTAAAACTAACGGAATCCCATACAATGTATTACAAATGTTTCAAGATGATTTTTGAATTTAAAGGCTAACTGGATGATCACAAATGGATAAAAGATACAAATAAACATATGAAATGGAATAATATTAAAGAAATCAGTGTGTGTAAAGAAGATCCAAATTGTTTAAAGTTTGAATATAATCTGAAAGATAACAGCTCATCTTAAAACACCAAAATAGAAATGAGAATTCGTGGAAGAAGTAAAGAAGATGTTGAACTTAAAAAGTCGTATACTTGAGTATATGAGTAATGGCAGTTGTCAACAACTGCCATTACCTGAAGCTAAATATAAGGATTTGATTCATTTACGTAACACAGCAGCCATACCCAAAGAATAATAATATTTTCAAAGTTTAAAATATAGTTCGGCCTCACCTGAAGACTCCGATGATTAAAATTAAATAATTATAGGTACTTGTATATAATTTAGTTTTCACTGAAGAATTTCATTAAGTTAATTACCTGTTATATTATATTATTTACTTTTTATTACATTTTTATTTTTGTAACATAAGAGGTTTGTTGTTTTATTTCATAAAACAATATTATTTCTTTGAATATGACATTTAGCTGGCTAGTTTAGGTAATATTGTAAAACAGTACTCGTTTGTATTACCAAACTCTTATTTATTCTAAGTGGAAATAATTAAAATGTTTTGTCGTTATTGACAACAATGACATAAAGAATTACCTAATTTAAGTATATTTTGATCTCATTATGCCAAATAGAACTTGGTCTGTGATTGTTATTATTGATATAATGAAACTTTCGTAATAAAAACTCATTTTTTTTTGTTTGCTACCAGTTCATTCCTTCGTTATTTATAGGTATTATATCGAAACCTAAAAATTAATCCCATGTACTAGATCGAATATGACACTTTCAATATTTTTCTGTTTACTAAGCCCGACGTAACATATCGAAAGAGCCACTTTCGACAAACTTTTCAAAAACTGTTCCATAGTACAGAATTGAAAAGGACAGTTTCGATTTTTCTTATTATTTGATGACTGTAATAAAGGATTGAAACTAGCTTTTCACAGAAACTATTAATAAATTCAATGCATAGGTCTTATGTATTTGTTAGTTACAACAATTTTAGTCTATATATGAAATTAACTGCAGTTAGCTCAATAGATGCAAATTTTATACGCAAAATAAACTTCAAAGTGCTCTCCTGTAAAGTGCCAGTTTTCCATTTCGATACTATACTTAGGGACAGTCGATACATAAGCAAAGTCGCTAGAACCGTTAAAATATAATCTCAAAGTTGTCAGTAAAACATTATCGGTAGGCATGCGTGACTTTGAACGTCCGTGTTTCGGTTTTGGTCAGAACTTTTGCTTTGGAGTTTGTCACGTCACGAGTGCACGTTCGTAGTTCTTAAATTCTTTTTATTTAATTTTTCCTAATTTTTGTTTACTTAATATTGGTTTAATTTTTGCATTGAGCTCGGTGCCTCTCTTACTAACTTGTGGAAGTGCCCATATACGACCGACGCCATCCTTAATCCTGTATTGCGCCGGTCTTGCTCATCGGTCAGTGGGTGAGATAACTTACAAATATCAGTACCTAAACTTAGAAAAAGTCATTATGGTTTTTGGCGGGGCTCGATCCCTCGACACGCTGCGCGCCGTGCACAGCTGACGAAGTCCGGGTCACTGGACGCTAGACCACCGAAACGTTAGGCGGTCGGCTCAAATTACCTGACTACTATCTTTGGGGTCATATAATATCTGCTATTGTGTACTGCCACTATGCTACGCTCACCACATAAATGCCACTCGGATATGGATCTTGCGAACGCCGGGGTTACCATGGAAAATGTGACGAAGCGGAAACGGAAGCAACCCCGAGAATCCGAGATTACTGAGGCTATTAAGGCGTTTTCAATTGAGTTAAACAAAAAGCTCGATTTATTCCGGGTGACCTGGATGGGGCCATAAATGAAATATCAGCTAACGTCACTAAAATTCAGTCTGACCTTGCTTCCATAAGTCTATTGACATCGGAGATTAAAACCGAGCTAACTTTTCTCCGAGCTGACCAGTCATCCTTGGAGAAGTGGGTATCTGATTTGGCGCTAATCATAGGATTGCAATGGGGGACTTGTCGCTATTAAAAGCCTCAGTACAGCATGCTACAGACGAACAGACAGGAAGGAAAGAGTGAAATTGCCTCTATTCGTACACAATGCACTGACCGCTTTGGAATCAAAAATCGACTCGTTGGAGCAACAGGCGAGATGTTGTAATCTGAAATTATGCAATGTACCCGAAAAGCGCAATGAATATTTGATTGCAATAGTGGGGAATATCGGGTCTAAGATAAGTTGCTCGCTGACTCAAAAAGGTATCAATGCCATATATCGCGTCCCACACGCGCACCAGGAGAATAACAAACCGAGAAATACGAAAAACGCCACTACAATTATCTTAGCCCTAAACTCTACAATAACATAAATAGAATTATTCAAATTTATCCATTAACAAGAGCCTGAGTCAGAAAAAAACTGTCAGAATTGCTTAAATCCTTCTCCTACGAAGCAACAGAACAACTTGTGGTAACATAATACTAACATAATACTTACATTCCTGATTCCCATAACATCAATCGTATTACTTGAATACCTTCCACCCCTCCACTTACGCGTTCTACACACACAAACACCCCCCTGCCCCTCTACACACACACACACAAACACACACACACACACACACACCCCTGTTTGTGGGGAGTCCTATTAGAGGACTTTAATTTTAGGTCACCTATGCGAGGACTTTCGAAAAAACCTGTAAAACAACATCGTACAGTTTTTTTAATAAGATATATAGAGACAAAATTTGAAATTACGGTTGACAGCTATCTTCCTGCTCTGCTATTGCACCATTTTGTTATTAAACTCTTCTTGACCAATGCGAGAACCTTAATATACACAGCTCATGCTCCTAGCGATACCCTTCCGAGGACTTTTGTGTGAACTTTCCGAGGACCCAATCACCTGACTAGACATGACAAACTGAGGACTCACTTTCACACATATTTTCTTTAGCCATATACAGTGCGAGGGCCTAGTGTTATACTTTCCAGGAACAATCTGAGGACGTTTTACCCAGTCCCAAATGTCTAAATCGAGGACTTATACCTTCTTCTGTACCTAACTTTTCTCTACATTTAATAGCAGATATATTTATATACTTAGTAATTTTAATACAGTTTCTGCATGCGCATTTCGTATCTTGAGTATTATCCGAGGACTTTGTTTTTGATTTTCTTCTGTAACACGCAAACCGCAAACAAGCAACATCAGATTAATTTATAAGGATTTTTATAGACATTTTTAAAGAATTTTCGCATTAGATCTTTACAAAGTAAACTTTAAAAAAATACCTAACCTAACAATTTTGTAGGATGGGCCAGGTTGTTCAACCACTTCAGGGCATGCCTCGAGCAGGGTCAGTATCCCAGTGTGTGGAAGGAGGGGAAGCTAGTCCTGATCAGAAAGGAGGGGCGCCCCGCGGACTCGCCGTCCGCGTATCGGCCCATACTGCTGCTCGACGAGGCGGGCAAACTTTTTGAGCGTATTATCGCAGATCGCCTCGTCGGCCTCTTATGCAGAGAGGGACAGAACCTGGACGACAACCAGTTCGGTTTTCGTCGGGGGCGCTCTACCATAGACGCCATCATGCGCGTGAGGGCCCTGGCGGATGCTACGGTGTCTCGCAGTGTCTTTAGACATCTCCAACGCATTCAACACGCTACCCTGGAGCTGTATTCGGGAGGCTCTGAAATACCATCGGGTGCCTCCCTACCTCCGCCGCATAGTAGGGGATTATCTAGAGGACAGATGCGTCATCTATCGGGGACGTGACGGTGCCGGTCCGCACCAAATGTCGCGCGGTGTTCCACAGGGATCGGTCTTGGGACCGCTCCTATGGAACATCGGCTACAACTGGGTGTTGAGAGGCGAGCTCCCGACGGGCGCTGACTTGACGTGTTACGCGGACGAAACGCTTTTCACTGCCCGGGGGAGCTCGCACAGGGCAGCGACGTTGGTAGCTACGGCTGCAGTGTCACAGGTGGTGAACCGCATCCGGCGCCTGGGCCTGAAGGTGGCCCTTGACAAGTCGGCGGCCATGGTATTTCATGGCCTCCGGCGTGCGCCAGCGCCGGGATCACATATCGTGGTCAGCGGGGCCCAGATAGCTGTCGAGCCCACCATGAAGTATTTGGGATTGGTGCTCGACAGCCGTTGGGAATTCGGGCCTCACTTCCGGCGGCTGGCGCCCATGCTGATGGGTGCAGCAGGCGCGCTATCAACGTTGCTTCCCAACATGGGAATGCGCCGCCTGTAGGCGGTTGTACCTGGGAATCGTGCCGTCCACGACCCTGTAGGGGCCTCTGTGTGGGCGATGGACCTGACGGCCGGAACTCTCGCCATTCTGCGTAAACCGCAGAGGGCGATGGCCATCAGGGTCGTCCGCGGGTAACGCACGATTACTTACGTGGCGGCTTGCGTCCAGGCCGTATCCCCGCCCGGGGACCTAAAGGTGAAAGTACTCGCGTCATTGTACCGATGGCGCGAGGAAGAGCGGACACGGGGCTACAGTCCGGTGCAGCAGCAGATCGAGTTGCGCCGAGAGGAGCTCCGTCAGGTCCTGGTGGCGGACTGGCGGCAGAGGCTTATGCGACCTACCGCCGCCGGCCTCGCTACCGTCGAGGCGATCCGGCCAGTACTCGACGACTGATTCGGGAGAAGGCACGGCTTCCTGTCGTTCAGGGTGACGCAGGTACTGTCGGGGCACGGCTGCTTCGGCAAGTACCTGCGTCGCCTAGGCAGGGAGCCGGACGATCGGTGCCATCACTGCGTCCAATGCGGGGAGGACACGGCGCAGCACACGCTCTACGAGTGTGTAGCTTGGGAGGAGCAGCGCCGTGTCCTCACAACTGAAGCAGGAGGCGACCTGACGCTGCCGGCAGTAGTGCGGAGGATGGTCGGTAGCGCAGAGTCGTGGGATGCCTTGGTGTCCTTCTGTGAGGACGTGATGTCGCAGTAGCAAGCTGCGGAACGGGATAGAGAGATCTCAACTCCCTTCCCGGGCCGCAGAAAATGCACCGGGCGCTGAAGAAGGGCGGGGACGTGGGGAAGTCCCCGTCCCCTATCTGATGGACCCCGTGCAGGAGGCGAGGCCCGGACAGACCGGGCCAGCACGAGAGTGTGGGGCCGCGGCAGAATTATCACTTCCGCGGCTCCGCGCGCACGTGGAGGCGTCTGGAGCGACACCGGGGTGGTTTTTAGTCAGTAGGAGTCTGACAGACCCCGTCGCCCACCCCAGGGCGGCGGACATTCATTGAGGATTTTCCACCCCGGAACGAAAACAAAAAGGGTGTCCAACCAACACACACGGTTCGTCATCCGGAGATAGATTGTTAAAAAGAAAATCGGTAAGTATAAAAACCCGATGCTATTACTTCGTAATAAGTAGTAAGTTAATGCACTTCAATAACTACCCGAATCCATCGCGCGATTTGACGGTAGCAAATACGTAGTACCTGAACAACATTGTAGTGATTGCGTATCAATAGCTCTTTATAAGCAACAATGGTAAGCACTGCAACTCGTTTGTATCGCTGAATATGAAGTCAGTAATATGCTGTCAATATTCTGCGGAGTCATGAGAAGATTGAAACAAATTTAAGTAAGTCAGTCTCGCCTTGTTTGGGCGGGCAGATATCCTCGAACTTGTACCACTGCCTCTACATGACCTCTGCGAATGCCTCGGCTGCCATGACGTCTGTAGCAGCCAGGACCACTGCGGCTGCTACAGCTCCCGGGACAGCCATGGTTTCCACGGTTGCCATAGCTTCGGTGTCTGCCACGACCTCCGCGGTATCCAGAGACACAGCAATTGCTACAGACTCTCCGCAAACTACGGCGTACACGGCTCCCAAAGCCAGACAATTCACCGTTGTCTTTCCGTGATCTTCATATTTTAAATTATAATTTGATAAAAATTTCAACATAAATCAATGCACGAAGCACCCAAATTTAAAAAAAGCAATATTTAAAAATTAAATTATGTATAGATTGTGTTCTTAAAACAAGGTTCGTAAATATCATATTTAATACACAACTCGTTATAATAAATAAATATTATAATCTACGAGAAACGTATCTAATAAAAAACGGAGTAGATATTTAGGTACGACATAATGCACACGCTCTCTAAAGATAGTTACAGTTGGACGTCAACTGAAGGAAAATAATATTTCCTCTGCGACCAAGCACCACAAAATGCTCTCTGGTGGATTTATTTAATAACTATTTCATTCACAATCGAATTTAAAATCAACGTTTTCTTATACTCATAGCAATTGTAATTTCAGATACAACCTGAAATTGTACCCGAAAGGAGGACCTCAACACACTGTCTAGTTCAAGTACTATTCCGAGGTCTTGAGTGTAACATTTACACACTAGGTCCTCGGATAGTATTATAAACATGAGTCGTGTGTTTATTGAGTGTGTGAAAATCACTAGTGGCGCCGTCTAGTGGTCACACACGGTCGAAATGTGTACATGAATGATCACCACCAATCCGAGGATTTCTTGAGTTTTCCTTGTCATATATACAGTAATGTTCAAAATTGCGTGAATAATACGATACAGTAGTCAAGTCAAATCGAGGACCCACAAAAATGTCATCGGATTGAAAATGTCCTCAGATGTGCCTTGTGTATTCATGCCGATGTCCTCGAATGGTACTTAAAACAAACACACACATACAGACACACCCCCCTACACACCCCCACACACCCCCGCATACACACACACACATAGGGATGTAGTTTAATTAATTATTAACTTTATTACTTGTCTGGAACTACAATGTAACTTATTGTTTAGCTAGGCGTCGATAGCTGCGCCACAGTTTTAACTTTTGTAGGTATCTTCGTTTCAATTTGTAAACTTATGTCCTAAAACTTGTTCCAAATAAACGTTTATTATTATTAAATATTATTGTAAAGTTAAGTTCGCGCATACTAAGGGATAATTTACTAAGTTCATTCCGATTGGCAAAGGGCATTAATTCTGACCAGCTGGGATTTTCGGGAAACACGCAACGTAGGTATCTACATGCATGAACATTTGACATTAAAAAAAAAGCAATTATTTCGTGAAACCCGAGATGCGGCCAAAAAGTTCAACTTTAAGTACATATGGGTCAAACACGCTACTATTCTCGTTCGTGAAACTGATGCTTCTTCAGCGATGGCAATACAATTGTCTAGAGATATCAAAAAGATTAAGCCCGGTACTCGCCCTATCATCGCCATATCATTATAAGCGCAGGAATGATCAACAGTCTGAAAATTATAAGTCACAGTTACAGTAACTTGTTTTCTAAAGCTTTTAATGTTATTTACGTTCTACACAATGGTATAGAAACTTATAATTTATGTCTAAAGACGGTGGTTATTGATGTTGTTAGGTTTATTATTGTCATGTATTGGGCCTTTATTTATTCATGGGTACTGAAGTATTTGTTATTGCACTATTCACTACTTCTATATTTCTTACCACTTAAGTGTAATCATAAGGATGTTTTCATATTCTTTTCGGAAGTTACGATGACTTAACAGTCTATTATCAGAACTGCAGGGGAATACGAACGAAACTCAATACCTCATACATGAATATTTTAAGCAACTGTTATGATATAATTATTCTGATTGAGACTTGGCTTACTGCATCTATATTTGACCATGAATATATTGACGAGCGTTATGTGGTCTTTAGATGTGATCGTAATCGCACTGCTACAAATAAAAAGGAAGGTGGCGGAGTTCTTGTGGTTGTGTTCGAAAGAAGCTGAATGCAGTGTGCATACCGTATTCTACAAATCCCCATATTGAGCACATACTACTGCAAATTCCCAGTCACTGTCACGAGAAATACCACATTGCTGCGACATATATTCCGCCAAATTCCTCTGAAGAAACTTATCTTTCTCACTTCCAAAATCTACAATATACACTAGACATGTTAGGTTCCAATAAATTTTATTTATTTTGCGATTATAATCTACCTAATATTGAATGGGTACCGATTGATAAGGACACACCTGAAGCACTGAACTGTAACGGCAACTCATCTATTTGTAGACACCTGGATAATTTTATGTCAGCACTTGTATTTTTTTTTTTTTTTTTTTTGGACAAAACCCGCCACCCTGTTCCCAACCCACTGCAACTCCTGAAAGCCAGAATCAACAGTGGAGACCGCCAGAAAAACGCCGAGCAATGAAGCTCGACGAGTCCCGGAGAAACGTTTCAACTGTCTTGGGTCCCGCAACGAAATTAATCAGAAAAGAATAGCGGAGGAGTAAGAAAAAAGATATTTTTCCACTTCCCTCCATAATAAGCAGGAGACAGAATAGAACTAGGCCAATCGGCACAAAGGGACATTATTGCAACTGGGAGAAGCCCAGATTGCCAAGCACCACGGAACAACATTTAATCAAGTTAATGGGTCCTAAGTAGGTATTTGCTGTTACAATTGATTCCAATAATAGGTATGGCAAAAGCGCCTGAACGCACGGAAATTAGTTCTAGTTTCAACAAGGTCCGTATAATAAACAACTCCGGATGTAACTTGTACACTATTCAACATAATATTGCGTTCATTCTGCCAAAGAATACACTCCCACAAGATGTGATGTGCGGACTGTTCAAATTCACAGTTCGATGTAGAACACGGACACAAAGGCGAAGGAACAAGTTTAAAAGAATACAGTTTACTTTTAAAGTTGCCATGACCTGTGAGAAATTGGGCAACGCAGTGGTCAACCTCCAGCCATGTCTTAGCCAGCCGATCGCCAACGGATGGAAAGAACAGATGGAGGTGCCGGCCCTTGATGGAATTATCCCACCTACTTTGCCATTCGGATAAGAGGTCCTCCCAGACGTCAGTCTGAGGTTTAAATAATTTAGAAATTCTATTGAGGTCGCGTTGTGTAACAAAGTTAGTGTCCATGGCCTCCCCCCTCGCGGAGTAGTACATTGAAGCACGTCGCTGTACTTCAAGATCGACTGGAAGTACTTGTATGACATAAAATTATCCAGTATGACCCGGATATTGTATTTAAGGTGTTCTTCAGTTGTTCTGGTGATAGTAAAATGAAAATTGAGTCTCCCATGATAAACATCAATTATGGTATCCAACAAACTTGTCTGAATTGTTTTCAGGTGTCTTAAAACATTAGTCGTAGCAATTGCTCCAGTACTGAAATCGTTCATGATTCGACTTCTCGTTGATTCGTCCAATAAAACGTTCTCCAACTTATCTAATTTCATTGATAGTGAATTAAGCATCTTGTATTGCTTATTAATTGCTTGTTCATTCATTTTCAAAACGTTGTGATTGCGCCACAGCTTTGTTTTTAGATAATCCCAACTGTATCTGAAAGTTTTCTTGAAATGGTAATCTTACTTCATACATGCCATTTTCACGTCTTGTTGTTGTTTTCTTGTAATATTCCATGCATTGTACATCATCTGCGGATAAATTGGGTGATTCTGTTTTTGTGTCCTGGTTGCAAAAACTGCAGGTGTTTTGTTGTCTGTAATTGGATTACATGAAAACTTATTGTGAAACGCTTCGTGTAAAAGTGTGTTATGTTTGCCACGATACTCACGGCAGCGTTTTTCTTATATACATTCTTTATCCCCATGCGAATAAAGACAGTTTTTCCAAAAATGCAATCGTGTAACTGTTTGTCGCTTTGCATTTGGTCTCATATTTAAAAACTTACTGCAATAAAATATTCCGTGGGACTCTTTACATAACGGGCATGTTTGCTCGACATAATTTCCCGAAGTCTTACTTGCTGAATTTTTGTTCTTGAAATTTGACGCTGATGATTTTTGTTGCTTGTTTGATGGTGGTTTGGAATTTTCCGTTTTCTTGCATGAAGATTCCAATGCAGTGAATCTGCTCTCTGAGAAGCTTAAAAACTCCATTAATTTTGGTAGATCTCTCGGCATGTTCCGAGTTTCCAAATAATGGTCATGAGTAACCGCATCTAATTTTAGTAATAAAATGCGCACGATGAATGGATCCCAGCTGTCTACCTCAATGCCTAGGTTCCTTGTCGAGTTTAAACACTCTATTGTTGTATCATGCATATTCTTGATTTGATGGACGTTTGCTTGTTGAACTTCTGGAAGATTTAGTATGAGGTCTAAGTGTGATTTAAAAATTAACCACGTGTTGTTGTACCTGTTATTCAATATTTCCCAGCACCCCGTGTAATTATCGGAACAGATTTGTAGATGCTGTATCAAACGCTCAGCTTCTCCCCTTACTTTGCTTTTAAGAAACTGCATCTTATGAGCATTTGATAAAGAGATATTACTATGGATAGCTTCAACAAATAAATCCTTAAAAGACACCCAATTTTTATAATTGCCACTAAAGAACGGGATGTCAATTTTTGGTGTCCAGTTTTCCTTGTGAACTACGGACCCTAGTTTCTTATTAATTGCATTGTTCAATTTATTGTAAATAGTTTCATGCCTAGTATAAGACGCCTCATATTCCTGATTCGTACCTTCCAATTCGCTGTCCAATTCCCAATGTATAATTTTTACCGACTTAAAAAAAGGAGGCTATCAATTCGACTCGTATGTATGCAATGTTTCCAAATTTTGTGGATTTTTTTATTAACTACGAACATATCTGAATAAAAACAAATATATTTCAATAGTTTGGTCCAAGACTCAATAAATACACGCCTAGAAAAAAGGGTATCAAAACTGGAACATTAGGAAAATCGTTACCAAAGATCGAAACTCTATCTATTTACCCCGCTTTACGGTAATGTGTTATATTCATACCACCACACATTTTGTGACAATGTCCCATCAACTACGTTGTATTCATTGTGGTATAAATGTGTTCCGAATGCAACGTGACTTAGTTGAATGCAACGTGACTTAGTTGAATCTGACGATACTTAATTGTTCATTGTTACGACAATGGACTTCACTTTCGGAGGTAAAGTACGATTCATATGAACAGGATGTTAACTATGTTAGCTGAGCTAAATATTGAATTGTAACCTAACTGTATTTTGTTTGTTTAAAATTCCAAAATGACAGTGTTGTTTGCTATTACGGTTGGTTATTAATTGAACAAGCAGCAATGCTCGAACTGAATCAATTGTGCATCGAAATCTTTGTATTGGTTGCGGCCATTCATTGCGTGTAGGTCTCGTTCAGAAAGAGAATACACTATCATACGCCTGATAGAGCAACAGACTGCACCACTACAGGCAAGCAATATCCTTCAATGATTTTATGTGTTGCTGCTGGTTGATAAGTTTTCTTCTGATTGCACTAAGATATTTTTGTTTTTTTGTTACAGCTCAGATCAATAGATAAGATCCCATGTTGGCAAAGAAGTTATCGTTCTGTTTTAGTTTATCATACAAAATAATTATAATAAAAGAAGGACACAATTCTCAAACATAAATGCTGATAACAGGCAATGTCTCTGAGTTTCCCCAGCTTGAGTATCACAATTTGATTTTAATAGCTTGTGTACCTACCAACTCTGTCAGGCTCGATCTAACTATGGTGAGCACATTTTTTTAATGCCCTAAATAAGGCAGAAGTGTGTAGGGAGGTAATAATCGAAGGGAACAATTGTCTCTCTCAAGCACTTGGCATATAAGAGCGAAAATTCAAAGTTGCCATATAAGAAGGAAAGAATATTTTTTGTGTTTGATTGATAAAAATTTAAATGGGAGAAAGGCAGTAAGTCAATATCATTGCAATTGTAAGGTAGGCAAAAAAACTGCGGGATGCTGTTGCCACATTATGACCATTTTATGGTATTTAGGATGCGCTATGCACAACCAAAATACTGAACCCCCTGCACAGTGTCTTGATGAATTACTAATAGAGTTTGATAACGAAATTGATGGTAATAATAATTATTGATGTTTTTTTATATATTACTAGCTTTCCGCCCACGGCTTCGCCCGCGTGGAGTTCGGTTATATCGCGCTTTTTAGATTTCCCTCGGGAATATCAATTTTTTTCGGGATAAAAGGTAGCCTATGTTCTTTCTCAGGGTCTAAAGATTGTCTGTGCCAAATTTCATGAAAATCGGTTGAGAGGTTTAAGCTGGAAAGCGTAATAGACAGACAGACAGACAGACAGAGTTACTTTTGCATTTATAATATTAGTATGGATAAACTAGCGCTTGACCGCAATCCCGCCTGATGGTAAGCAGTGACGCAATCGTTGATGGTAAAGCGCACTAGTTTATTAAGAGGCTATTCACTCTAGCCTTGAAGACACTCAAATTATAGTGTGACGGAAACACCGCCGCCGGCAAATTGTTCCAGTCCCTCGATGTACGCGGTATAAAAGAAGAAGCTTAATGCCTCGTTCGAATCGTTGTGGTGTCAACAACGTCAGGGTGGAAAGTCGTCGTACGACGTGTCGTGCGATGGTGGAACGGAGATGGGGGAATTAAATCATGCAAATCCCTTGCACACTCGCCAGAATGTATCCTATAGAAGACCGAAAGGCTGGCTACTCTACGCCTGTGCTCCAGGCTTTGGAGACCGTTTCGAATTAAATCTGGGTCGCCAATCAGCCTCTTCGCACGCCTCTCCACTGAATCCAAAGTAGTCAGTTGACATTTCGCAGCATCAGCCCAAATGTGGCTGCAGTAGGTACTCCACACACGAGCGGACCTGTGCTTTGTACAACATTAGAAGCAGCCCTGGAGTGAAGTCCCGCCGGACCTTTGCGATGACGCCAAGTTTTCTAGCAGCCACTTTGGCCTTAGACTCAATGAACCGCCCAAAGCTTAGGTTCGAGGAGATCTCAACTCCCAAAAGCTGAAGGCCGTCGGTGCACTCCAAGGATACATTCTGAAAATTAGGAGCCAAGGTGTACAGGCTCCTTTTGGCGGTGAAAAGATACGCCTGTGTTTTGGCGGCATTGAATGCTACAAGATTGGCTTTGCCCCATTCGGAGACTGTAGTGCAGCACTCGTACGCTATACCATAGTCTCTCTTTCGGACTGGATTGATTCCTTACTAGCCCGAGCTTCCGGCAGGTATCTCTCCACAACTGTGCTGTCATCTGCATACCTATAGATAGCGGGCATCGGCTGATCATTAATATGCAGCAGGAACATGCAAAAAAGGATTATAGTAAATAATAATAAAATTATTCAACAGTTTATTTGTTGTACAACTTCAATGTAAAAGTGGAAATAACAGAAATACTTTTGGCATTAAACCACACCAAAAAAACCTAAGAATATTTACTGTAAAGGAAATTGGGTGAACTGGCATTGTTCTTTCTAGGTGTTTCTTAAATTCTCCTAATTTTCAAACAGCTTTTTTTATGATTTTTCGGTTGATGGTTACGATCAATCCTGTCACCCCGGCATGACATTGAGTTCTAGAGCACTTTGTATATATAATAATTATTTGTTAGGGTACACGCGCATGGTCCTAGAATCATTCGGACAATATAGACCCTCGCAGTCAAGACAAGCTTTATCAAGTTTTATCACATGGCGGGAATCCGCTCACAGGTCTGAATAATGTTGATTCTCCGCTACTTTATTTATTCATTCAGATCACTCCAAGAAATTCTCATCGAAAGAGCTGTCACAGGCGTCAGTCAGCGCCTACATTACAAGCAGCGCTCTCTAGAGGAGACCTTTGTGTTCGTGGACCAGTGGTGTGGAAACGAGTTCAAACAGCGGCTGGCGACGTGGCGCGTAAACGCCACCAGTGACGTCGTGACGTATGTCAACTACTCGCGGCTCGCCGACTTGCCACGCAGCGACGGGGCCTCGGGCTGCATCGTACGCTCCGGCGACGAGTTCGACCCCACCTGCCACGACGTCGAATGCATCTTCGGGCTGTTACTGCTGGCGCTGTCGCCCGTAGTCGTGCTGCTAGCACGCCGTCGCCTGGCGCGCCTACGAAAGGAGCATCAGATCCAATGGATCGCGCGCCGTCATCAAGTGGCCACCGTGCTGGCAGCGTACCTCGTGGAGCGAGCTGCATTAGAGCTGCTCGAGGAGCTCGGCGCGGGCCGCTTTGGTAGCGTGCGCCTAGCGCGGCTGCGCGAGCCTGCCCGAGGCCCACGATACGTCGCCGCGAAGGCTCTGCGCGACAACGCCTCACCCGCTGAGGAGAGCGAGTTCCTCCGCGAAGCGTGCACGATCGCTTCTCTCGACCACGCGCACATTGTGAGACTGGTCGGCGTGTGCATCGCGGATGGGCCACCGCTGGTGCTCATGGAGCTAGCGTTCTTCGGTGACCTGCTTCGGTATCTGCGTGCGCGGCGCCACTTGGTGGAAGATGCGGCCTTGGAGGTGCCTGCGGACAGCGGCGAGATTGAGCACGTGTCTGCTGAAGCACTGACGCGACTGGCACGAGAAGCTGCGGAGGCTCTGCAGTACCTCAGAGTGCGCGGCGTCGTGCACTGCGACGTACGCGCCGCCAACTGCCTGGTGGACGTGCGGCGCTCGTTAAAGCTGGCTGACTTCGGCATGGCACGCGACACGGTGGCCGGCGCGAACGGTGCTCCCGAGTACTCGTGCCGGCGTCGCGGCCTGTTCCCCGTATTGTGGATGGCACCTGAGAGCCTCGCGCATGGCGTGTTCTCGACTGCGTCCGACGTGTGGGCGCTCGGCGTGCTGGTGCTGGAGCTGGTGACACTGGGTGCGCGGCCCTACGGCACCATGTCACCGCTGCGTGTGCTGGAGTACGTGACAGCCGGTGGCACCCCGCCGCTGCCCCTGGACGCCACGCCACAGACGTAAGTGTGCGAGTAGGAGGCAGGACGTCAGGCGCGCAGGGCGAACGCTATCTGACAGATTGTGTTCCAGGCGCGGGTTGGCGCGGCTGTGCTGGAAGCGCACCGCGGAGCTGCGGCCGAGCGCGGCGGAGGTGGCGGCCTACCTGGCGGCGTGGCCGCGTGCGCTGCACCCGGCACTGCTGAGCGAGCGCATCGAACCGGCGGACGCCGACAGCGGCTTCGGAGAGTCACCCTCCACAGAGTTGCTGCCACCCGCCTCTCCTCTTCACTCCCACGATCATCAGCTCGAAGAACTCGCCGCTACTCACTGACCTGCACAGGTAACTAAATATGTTCTTATGCAGTATTCATATATTATGCAACTTCTATAAATAAATCATGTTGCAAACATTTCTCGCTTCTTAAAAAAAAATAAACTTGCAAATATTAACAAGAACCATATTACAATAAAAAGAAAATACCAGTAGTCTTTTCTTTAATTTGTGGAAAGCCTTCGATTTGGTGCCACACGAAATATTGCTGGATAAGTTAGAGAATATTTAAAGTTAGATTAGCGGACCTGCTCTACAGTGGATATCGTCTTAAGATCTAAATAATAAAAACTTTTTTACAAAAAAACAACCGACTTCCAAAAACCACTACAAAATGAAAAATAACTAATTTCTGAAGTCGGTGTCAAAAAACGAATATACAAAACCAAAGACACCGACTTCTGAAATTAGTTATTTTTCACTTTGTAGTGGTTTTTGGAAGTCGGTTGTTTTTTTGTAAAAAAGTTTTTATTATTTAGATCTTAAGACGATATCCACTGTAGAGCAGGTCCGCTAATCTAACTTTAAATATTCTCTAACTTATCCAGCAATATTTTTGACACCGACTTCAGAAATTAGTTATTTTTCATTTTGTAGTGGTTTTTGGAAGTCGGTTGTTTTTTTGTAAAAAAGTTTTTATTTTACACTTTTTATTTGTTAAAAGTACTATGTATTCAGTTGCATCCGGTCAGACTGGAAGCTGACGCAAATATAGTTGGGAAACGACGTAATTTTGTTTACTTTATTTTTTACCCGTAAGTATTCCCTCAACTGCCTATGGTCTTCATCATCAAATTTACTGCAGACCATTATTTTAACCCAATGGGTGCAAAGGTCTCATCAATATAAATGAATGAAGTCCAACCACAAAGTAGCTACTGTAAACCGTTGAGGAGTTCCCGGAACTGGCCTTTGTCTTTATCATCAGAGCTTTTATGACAGTCACAACCCATCTAGGTGTAAAGTTCTTATCAATACAAATTAATCGAGCCCAAACACAAGGTAGCTGCTGTGAATTGTTAAGGAGTTCCTTCGACTGTCTCCCGGCTCCATCATCAGATCTACTCCAGACCTTTATTAAATTGTAGTGCTTTGAAATACTTAATGAAAATACTAAGAAATGCGCTAGTCGCCCCTGCAATTTTTGAAAGTTCCCCTTGTTTGGTGGTCTGGTCTTCCACCATCAAACCACCACCACCTTGGGATCGTCTTCTTTCCAACAGAAAAATATTTATCAAAATCGATTCATAAACGACGAAGTTATGCGCGAACAAACATAAAAAATGCATATATACGGTCGAATTGAGTAACCTTGTCCTTTTTGAAGTCGGTTAAGAGTCCGTGCACAAAATTCTCTCGCTACAGTTTAGGTAAAATCGTTGCGATGTTACCTTTGTGTGCATCGTTCTAGCAGCTAGACGCACACGCGCGTAAATATCGAGCTTAGTGAACGCTTAAACATTTTTGATCCTTTAGAAGATATTATTCTAAATTATATAAAGTATGATTTGTGAATAGTCGGAAACGAGTGCACATTGTATATTTATCACAATTTAGATGAATATTGATACATTTTGAAATTAAAAAAATATGGTGTAATGATAGTTTATTACATAGGCAATTTAAGAAATAAAAACATATACGGTAAAATGAAATATTAGAATAAGTAATCAGTTTAATTTAATATTCTTCTTTAATATAATATTATCTAGAAATCTAAAATAAATAAATAAATATATACTGACAAATCACACAGCTTGAGCTAGCCCTAAAGTAAGTTCGAGACTTGTGATATGGGATACTAACTCAACGATACTATATTTATAAGAAATACATATATAGATAAACATTCAAGACCCAGGTCAATCAGGAAAAGATCGTTTTTCATCATGACATGGCCGGGGATCGAACCCGGGGCATCCGCGTCGCAGGCAGGCGTGTTGACCGCTGCGCCACGGAGGTCGACAGAAAACAAAAAAAAAACAATCTAAAAACCCTAAACAATCTAAAATCTATTAACAAAATTTTAGGGTTAACATAATTATTACGCGATAATATATCGACGCTTGAAAGGCAATCATATCTAAGCGACAAAAATTCGTAAATTGAGTTATATACAATTATACACCAAACGACGCAGAAAAATCTGGCGGTTCGAATGGTGTATATAACTCAATCTACGAACTTTTGTCGCTTAGATATGATTTCTAGGGTCATCACGAATCGTCTCGCTCGCAGGTTCGACGACTTCCAGCCTCCCGAACAAGCAGGCTTCCGAAAAGGCTTTAGCACCTTAGACCACATTCATACGCTGCGGCAAGTTATACAGAAGTCCGAGGAGTATAACAAACCACTATGCTGGCGTTTGTGGACTATGAGAAGGCCTTCGATTCGATTGAGACTTGGGCGGTGCTACAGTCTCTCCAGCGGTGCCAAATTGACCATCGATACATTGAGGTGATAAAGTGTTTGTACAAAAACGCCACCATGTCAGTCCGTTTCCAGGATCAGGACTCGAAACCGATCCAACTGCAGCGTGGAGTGAGACAAGGAGATGTCATATCTCCTAAATTGTTCACTGCTGCGTTGGAAGATGTCTTCAAGCTCCTGGACTGGAAAGGACTTGGCGTCAACATCAACGGCGAGTACATCACTAATCTCCGTTTCGCAGATGATATCGTGGTCATGGCTGAGACCCTGGAAGACTTGGGCAAAATGCTCAATGACCTCAGCAGAGCTTCCCAACAAGTGGGTCTAAAAATGAACATGGATAAGACGAAGATCATGTCGAACTCTCACGTCGCACCCACTCCAATTGTAGTTGGTTGCTCTGCACTCGAAGTTGTTGACGAGTATGTATACCTGGGACAAACAGTCCAACTAGGTAGGTTCAACCTCGAGAAAGAGGTCATCATCATCATCCCAGCGTTATTCCCAGTCGCATCCGAAGCCTTTTTCAGCTTTGGAGTCTGGGGTCCGCTTTACCAGTCCAACTGCTGATATGGCTAAATTTCGACATTTTCCGTGAAGCGACTGCCGTCTGACCTCCACAACCCGAAGGCGACATCGAAGCATTACAGTTAGACCAATTGTTGGACTTTTGAGGGCTCCAACTACCCGTAACGACTGCCACTAGATGTTCGTATGGCAACCGGGACCAACGGCTTAACGTGCTTTCCGAGGCACGACCAGACTAGTGCAAATATTCATATTCATGCATACAAATACTTGCACTGTGCGGGGATCGAACCCGCGCCACCCTGCGCAGCGGCCGCGTCCGCTACCGCTACGCCACGGAGGCTATCAACTGCACCTGTTTAGGATAAAACGTCTGGGTACCAAGCACCATTGAAGCACCGGGGCTTTGCAAGCATTATATGGTTGCAGAGACTTTATTAAACAGCACCTGTAAGATTGCCGATCGATACTTCGAGAAAGAGGTGTCTCGGTGAATCCAGCTCGGTTGGGCAGCGTTCGGGAAGCTACGCTATCTTCTCGTCGTCCAAGATACAACAGTGTCTCAAGACTAAAGTCTTTGACCAGTGTGTGTTGCCAGTGATGACTTACGGAACTGAAACGTGGTCGCTCACAATGGGCCTCATACGAAGGCTCAGGCTCAGAGTCACACAAAGGGCAATGAAAAGAGCGCTAGGAGTTTCTGTGCGTGATCGAATCAGAAATGAGGAGATCCGCAGAAGAACCAAAGTCACCGACATAGCTCTGCGAGTCGCTAAACTTAAGTGCCAGTGGGCAGGGCACATTGCTCGTAGAACCGATGGCCGATGGGGCAGTAAGGTTCTGGAGTGGCGGCCACGTACTGGAAGACGCAGCGTAGGGAGGCCCCAACAAGGTGGACCGATGACCTGGTGAAGGTCGCGGGAAGCCGATGGATGCGGGCAGCACAAGACCGGTCAGCGTGGAAAGCCTTGGGGGAGGCCTTTGTCCAGCAGTGGACATCTATAGGCTGTAGAAGAAGAAGAAGATATGATTGCCTTTCAAGCGTCGATATCAATGTCCTACCTACTGTAGTAAGTATATATAAATAAATTAATTTTCCTTTTGAGTTTTTGCAATAACTAAATAATTAGTTTATGGATACCAATATTAAAGTGTAGTGTAAGTACCTACATAATATACAATATCATAATCATCTGCCTAGCCTTTTTCCCAACTATGTTCGGACCGGCTTCCAGTCTAACCGGATGCAGCATTTAGGATTACGATAGATACCTCCAGTTGGACAGATTTCCAGTATTTAGGTAAACGATATATAAAACAAAAACATGTTTAAAATATTATTTATCAAAGAATTTTAAAGCAACCGTAAGAATACCTTAAAGAAATCTCTTAGATGAACTTCAGGACCTAGCTGCCGGCAATGAAGTGTCTCGTAGAGGCATTGAACGAGATTTTCTTGGATCGACAATTTCGGGCAATAGGCAAAAGTTGGTTTTTCGTCTGTGCAGTAATAGTTTTCACATTGTGAATGGTCTCCATAAATATGTTGTGGGCTGTTGATAATGTCTTTTTGTAAGTTTTTGATTTGCTCAGTAAATGGAACATTTTGAGTTCCTCGGAATCTTACTGCTGCTTTCACAGCAATTCGTAATCTTGCGTTCGTTTAATGGGATGGACGTATCTTTCATCAAACTTAAATTTTTCCCATTATAATTGCGCATTAAGTGATTGGAACACTCCACTTTTTCGACCGTAACGTTTGAATATGGCCTGGTTTCCAATATGTTTTTATACACACTTGAGTCACCATCAGCAATAAGTTTTGCATACACTAAATTATGTGTTTTCACAGATTCTCTAAATCCCTCAACGATTATTGATTTCTCCATACTAGTGGAAGGGCCAGTATGATTTTTATTACACCGGTGTTTCAGGGGTGTAATATTTTTATTAGCTGCACGGGAACATGTAACACAGTATTTATTTTTAATACCAACATGTAATAATTTGCCAGTTTTCACCCCTATTAGCTAGCTCCAACGCCTGCTGCTGAAGAAAAATTTGTTTTATATGAACGTTTTCCCCAAGCAGCATCAGCTGTTACGGCTATAGTTGGTATACCTGATGGACTTACATTGCCACTTTCGAGAGCTATAGAAGCCTCTTCCTTACCCGCTTCTATCATTGTGGCTTCGGCTGTAGTTTTCCACCAGTTAAATAAATTGACGTGACATTTTTCATAAATGGATTTATTCATAAGTGGTCAATCTATGGAAGCAGCTAGCTCATTTAAGTTGGTTCGACCACATCCGATACTTATAACTCCCGAAACAGCGCTTTGGTTAACGTCCAGTTTGTTTGTTTTAATTTGACACGTCTTTAGCAGGAATTGACTTCCACACATTGCACATGACAATGAAAATGCTGAACAAAACCCTTGCAATTTTTCTTCAATTATAACGAGGTTTGATGCATTGCATCCAAATTTTGAATTGTGACTTAATATGTTAATAAATTGGTCAAAAAATACTGAAAATCAACTACTCTTCGTCCTTCTATAACCAACAACGAAACTGGTGACTGCTGAAACAACAAAAATTCAAACTTATGTGTGTTTCTGGTGAATTAAATTAATTATTATTACTTAATGTGCATTAAATGCAGCATAGTTAGTACATCCAGTACATACCTTGTTTGACTCAGTTTCAAAGACATCGCTTGAAAATAAATTTGTTGCCAAACAACTAATAATAATTAATGATATAGGTATTGTTCCTGTTTATTATAGTCTAAGTATATAATGTAAATATATTATAAATGTTTCTTTAATAGTTATTCTGACTTTATGTATGTAATGTTTTTTTTTTTGTTTTGTATAATTTATTCTTACTTATAGCACTGAATTGGAATGCTCTGTAATAGTGCTATAATTGTATGTTTCTAAATAAATAACTTACTTCCTTTGGATTATTTTCTTTACTCTGCAATAAATAGCATATGAATATATAAAAAAAAAAACAGTAACAAGCTGTATTTGATTGAAAGACTTGTGAAATAAAATTAATAAATAATTGTAGGTTATTGTGGTATTGGTGGTTGTAGGTTATGGTTGGTTTGGAAGTAAAAAGGGGAAGCCTTTGCCCAGAAGAGGGAGACACAGTAGGCTATTAAAACAAAAAATGAGATAGCAGAAACGTACTGTGCCTACATCAACTTCGACACTCATAGTAGATGACGAAGTGGTATCCAGTTGATTAAAAGTACGTTCTTTAAGCACTTTTCTGGCTCTTGCCATTCCCTCTCTATTCCTCTTTCTTTTATTGATACATTGGTAATGTGCTCCCTTGTTTCGCCCCATTATCTTAAAAAAAAAATGAGTTTAGGTATAACAAAAGCATTATGTGAATTGACTTTAATAGAGAACTGAAAAACCCAAGATATTTTTAAATTGGTTCACAAATTGGTTTACCATCAACGATTGCGTCACTGCTTACCATCAGGCAGGATTGCGGTCAAGCGCTAGTTTATAATATATATAAAAAAAAAAAAACAAATGATGGAAAAATCTACGAACTCAAAAAAAATATACTCCTTCATTTTTAAAGTCGGTTAAAAATTAGTTAAAGCAATCCAAGGGATAAGTCGTAAATATCCTAATATAATTCACAACTAATATAATATTACTAAGAAAGAAAAATAATTAAAGGACCAAGTTGTGGTAGTCGCAGTACATTTTTTACATAAACCTACGTAAACCCCGCGAGCTCTTGGCGACACAAAGTGATACGTCCTCTCTTTGCGCTAGCCGTGTTACCACTGAGCCGGCGGCGTTTGCGCGCTCGTAAATATAGTAGATTTTGACATTGATTTTCATGATGAAAAAATTTTTTTTTTAGAAAATAAACTTTTGTTTCTATTATAAAAATACCTTAAAATTAATGAGGCATTTTTTAATTTTTAAAAAAAGTTGCTTTATTATAGAAAAAACATACTTGTTTGCCTGCAGTTTTCCCTTGAATTTCTTAATTTCTGTCTTCTTTTTTGGCTGAATTATGAAATAAACTCGAAAAAGTGGTCAAGCTAGCACCAAGATAGTTATATGCTGATGTGAATAGTACTTTTTTATGGGCAAAATCGCTTGTAGTTTCTTCAGAAACTATGGTCAAACTTCACTCGAACGAAAAAAAAGAAAAAAAGAGTATTGGAAATTGTAGATTTACTACTAATTATGAAGTTTCTTGAAAAAAGTAGTCAAGCTAGCACCTAGATGAAGAGTTGTACTATCCATATCATACATAATTTTACTAATATTATGTAACATATTCTCACAATCATGGAACAAAATTGATCAAAATGAGCAGATTAACAGGACGGACCCTTAAATAAACAACAATATCAGACTTTATTCACTCTTCATTTCATATTCAATCCATTCTATGGAATGCGCTACCTCTTGAGATGAGGATGGCCGCCATTCAGTTTGCATTTAAACGGAAATCATTTCAACACTTTTCTTCTAAATTTTAGTTTTGTATGTATAATATATTTTGGTAATAGTATGTATGTGTGTATAGCTTATTACCCGACTACGGCAAAGCAAAAGGAGGATTATGATTTTGACAGGCTATGTATGTATGTATGTATGTATGTATGTATGTTCATCTGTTCCCTCGTAACTTCTAAACTACTTATTCGAATTCGATAAATGATATATCATTAGAAGCGTCTTAATTGTCTGCTGGTTATAGGCTATATGGAGTTTCACAAAATCTAACGTGGCGCCCTCTAGCGGACAAAATATACAGAGTAAAAAAATAAAGTTAAGATAATTATGCCGTGTTTGGTATCATTTGAAAGGGCTTAACTTGTACATTTTGAATATATATATATTACTAGCATTTGCTTGTGACTTTACCTGTATTCATGGGCTGATTGCATATAATTCACATCTTTTCGTTCATAGATAGCTTCTTTACTACTTATCAGAATAAGACCACTGCAAAACCATTAGAAGGGCCTTGATATTCTGTTGGTTATGAGCTATAAAGCTTGCCACCAAATTTAGTATTACGCCCTCTAGCGGACAAAAAGTTCTATGTTAATATAAAATTAAAATAAATATACCGTATTTGGTATCATCTGAAAGAGCTTCACGAGTACTTTATGTTTGTACATAATCCCTAGTAATGCTTCGTAGAAATTTGAATGTAAACCAGGGTTTGGTAAACGGAGCGATGGGAGTGGTGAAGGCCTTCGAATGGCCTGCTCTTCGGCGCGATCAGTTGGAACAGGAGAACAGCCAAGCGCTGTTCTCATACAATTGGACGACGCATCCATAAAAGCAGATACTAACGGACTTATCAAAATCGAGCCTTGCCTCACTGAATTTGACGGCTTGAGGGGTTCTGGGCAAATTCAGCGTAAAATGCTCCCGCTGATTCTTTCTTGGGGTTGTACTGTACATAAATTACAAGGTTGTACTCTAGATAAAAAGTTACAGATCTAGGAAAGTCATTGTTTGCTAAAGGACAGGCCTATGTCGCTCTCAGTAGAGTTAAAACCATAGAGGGATTATTTATAAGTGCCTTGGATCATAATAAATTACTTAAAAATCCACATGACAGTCGATCGTTAGCAGAATTAGATAGATTAAGAAATCTTCCCAGGTCCTCTTAATATAAGTTTTTTTTTTTTAATAATTATAAACTAGCGCTTGACTGCAATTCCGCCTGATGGTAAGCAGTGACGCAATCCTTGATGCCTGCGCACTAGTTTATTAAGCCTATTCACTTAAAAAACTTAGAAATAGCAAGGATGACGGCCGTTGAGCCAGGTGATGCAATGTTAAATCCAAGAGCAACACGACCAACCATGCTGCGCCAGAGGGAGATTGATCTGGAGACTCTCCACGACCAAACTCCCGACACAACAACATTTGGCGCATCGTACTCGCCACACAACGCAACACAAAGTGCCCAGACGCGTCCTCCGTACGGCTTCACCAGACATCATGCTGGAACACGACGAATCGCTTGGCGGCAAGACTTTGTCTGGTGGGTGGTAACTTCTGCCGGCAGCCGATGTTATGGCCTACTACCGTTAGAAAAACATCCAATCTATTTATACTAACGGCCTCATCCACTAATTCATGACCCATTCGGTGCCATCGACGCAAATGTGCGTCGCTACTACGAAAAACCGGGAGCTTCATACGGTGAAACCGTTGCTATATGCGCTACGCTTCAAGCGCTACGAAATAGTAAAATAGGACATCTCTACATATTACTATACGCCGATACATAAGTCAAAAGAGATGTCGTATGTTAACTACCTAGTTTTTAGTTCGTCAATTTAACTTTTATTAATATTATGCGCCACAAATACATTTTAACACCAAAATAGTACAAATAATAAAAAGTTAAAAAACTAAAACCCAACTACGACAAAAAACGACGCTGAAAAAGTATAAAACAAGATTTTCAGAATACTGAACTGAACAAAGTTGCTAATATAGTTGCAAGTAGGTAGTATTTAGAGATAAATTTTCATGTTTGGAAAGGCGTAGTCACACGTTACATATACCTACCGTAGCACTTTCATAACGTGTGACTGCGGTTTTCCAAACATGAAAATTTATCTCTAAATAGTGAATATTGCATACTTCAGAATAGTATCGTAAGATATTATTGTCAATTTACAACGAAGGCATCGCCCGGTAGGTACGCTATTCAATCTGCTCTCTTCGCTTCAGCACTGTTCAGTCCTTTATTCTGAAAAACTGCACAAGCGTCATTCTCAGCAATTGAACCTAATTTTAAAAATGACTATTTAAATAGTGTTAAGAGCATTTTTTTTTCCTTTAAATTTTTTTTCAACTAAAGCACCTGCCATCTAATCTCTTCACCGCCTGTGGTTGACTGGTAGAGAATGTCTAAGGCATTAGGTCCGTCTCTGTACAATTCAAGTGCGAAAGAATGAATAAATAGGTAATCCAATCAAAGGTACATTTAAATCAGATCATCAAAAATGAATCAGAGATGCTTACCATCAGGCGGGATTGCGGTCAAACGCTAGTTTATAACTAATAAAAAAAAAGATCCAATCAAATTTAAATCAGCCAAATAATAATAAATGCAACATAAAAGTTAATATAACTAAAATCAACGAAGTAACACATACCAAATTTTTGGAAGTAATAATAGACAGATATTAATTCGCAGTGTCAGTTACCCTGCGGCCGCCGCGCGCCGTAAGGTTCGCGGGTCTATCTCATTTAATGCGTAGCCTCGCCGTGAGTAAATTATCGGTCTATATCCATACTAATATTATAGATGCGAAAGTAACTCTGTCTGTCCGTCTGTCTGTCTGTTACGCTTTCCAGCTTAAACCTCTCAATTGATTTTGATGAAATTGAGGGAAATCAAAAAACGCCATATAACCGAACTCCACGCAGGCGAAGCCACGGGCGGAAAGCTAGTATTATATAAATACAATGATTATACTTTTATTACATACTATTACAGTTACTACCAAAGGTGCTTCTGGTTGCAGGGGCACCTTGTATCATCTTAGATATCCGCACTGCAAGTTATGCCAATGTTGCATCTAAACTTACAGTCCCAAAGAAAGATCAAGCTATCATAATAGATTCTATCGATGGAATTATGCTACGAGACTATTTGATAGCCCTCTCTACAGTTATCTCACGAATAGTCAACTCAAGAGTATGTGTGTACATGGATACCAAACAAACCGCAGATGAACTTGTTGATGTAATAACAAAAGTAAAAGTCAAAGATAATACTGGAGATTCGGCCACTGATAACAAGAAACAAACGAACTGTGTATTATCTAATGTTTGCCCGATTATACCACACGAGGTCATAATAGAAAAATTCAATGAAATTAATAGGTATTAAAATTTTAGCCCCAATTACGTTTATGAAAGTTGGAATTTCTGAGCCTCTTTTCAAAATCAAAATTGTTTATTTCAAATTAAACATACGTTGGTGCTTTTCCAGGAAAAGTGAAGCTAAGTTGCACTTTCCAAAGCGTAGATCTTTAAGGAGAAGAACATGCAAGAAACTCCATGGACATTCTTT